>JAHWFO010103605.1:1037517-1052561 GCA_023313115.1 Rhysida immarginata
GGGGGGGTCCCCATGTAACAGATTTAGTTGACATGGTGGTCAATTTCGGGGGGGGGTGCACCCCCCCCCCCCCCCCCCCCCCCGGGTACGGCCCTGGAGGCAGTGTTGCATAAGGAAGGCCCTAAATTCCTGCCCCCTAGTGTCCTCGGTGGCACCTCTCCAAGCAGTATCCTTTGCGTTTAAGTCGCCTGGCAATATAATGAACTTCTCATGCGATATGACTTGTTCAGTAAGCTGGAGGGATGGTTGGAGCGGAAATGTGGGCGGCACTTTGCGTTATTATAATGGATGTGCCTGCCAATTCTAGCCTAGCTGCCTGGCAGGACGCCATGGAGAGATGAACAATTGGCTATTTTTGGAGCCCTCCACAAGGCTCTCACTAGGCTGTGCCACCGGAATAGTTTTCCGTGTATTCGCATACGGCTCCTGAAGCTATAATAAATCTAGCCCCTCTCACCTTGCCACCTCTATAGCCCATTGTGTTGCCCTCCTTCCTCGCCCGGCATTCAGTTGACCAATCTGGATAAATCCAACGAGATTCTCCTCACAAAGGCCGGGCAATCAAGATTGGATGCCCCATGTCTCAGGTGCTGGAGTCCCGCTCCTTGGGAAATAATGCGTTTGTGGATTGTCGCCCTGCAATCCTTTAGATGATGCTCGCCCGCGCATATCGGGCAAGGTCGCCTATTTTTATAGCGGGCTGCCGTGTGCCCAAACTCGGAGCAATTTTAACACCTCGATTTGGGCACAAACTCAATATAATACTCACCTTCCCATTCTCTATTTAAATGTCCCTGGGTCCACCTCCGCCACAAAGTTCTTGTTTTTTCGGGTTTCTACATGTACGCCTCGCCACGACATTTATTTTACTTTCCGCTGACTAATCTCCAAAAATACCTGGGTCGTCCTCTCTGACTTCCTCTTGAAAGTCACCCAGACTCGGGCCCGCATCGATCCCAGCAAACATCGCTAGCGGCTGTCGTTTCTGCAGTGGTTTTATTTCTCCTGCTGAGCTTGTGTCTGTTTCAATAATGATTCCGGACTTAGTGAAGCTAATCGCCTATAGGCCGGAGCTGACAATTTGCTGAAGCTGTTTGGGCAAGACGTCTCACACAGATGTTTCGCTTGTAGGATAGTCTTGCAGGTCTCTATATGAATGACGGTGCAATAACAAGGTTGGCTGTTCGCTTCTTGGGTGCATTTTGCTCTTCCTTGTGCCACCACTGAGGCAAAGTAGATCTGCCTAGCAGCAGGAGGATGAGTCGTCGGTGTTGGCGCGGAATCAGAGCAGGTACCGTAGGCGACGTTGTCGATGGTCGACGGTAGCCGGTTGCGTCTGACTGAGGCGGAGTTTGAAGGCCGTGTATGAGTTATGCAGCTCGTTAATTTTAAGATTTTTCTCGTTGACGGCATTAAGCTGTAGGTTTCCACCATCAACGATGACATCCGGCTGTTGAGCACTGAGAGAACAGCTTCCACAGTGTCTCCGTATTGTCTATGTCTATCGACTGTTCTGTTCTAGTAAATGTTAGCTTATTGTTCGAATGCTTTGAGCCTGCTTTTTTGATGGTATCCATAGCCATGAACACTCTGTTCATAATGGTTTCTGATGGGGCATTAATCAGAGAACCATTGTAATCGTCTGCAGTGTTATTTTCCACCACCTGGTTAGACTGTTCACTACCGTCCGATCGAGGATTAACCAGAGGAACCTGACGGGTCGTCTGTTGCCCGTCCCTCCTCAGAATGCTGTTCATTTGGCCCTCTCCGACCTCCTCATCTCGTAGAACCTCCCTCAAGCAGGCAATTTGGGCCTCTTGTAGGGACTGAACCTTTTTAGTTAAGGTCTCCTTGTCTAAAGCGGTATCAGCTTTTCTGAATTTATACCAATTTGCGAGATAACTTTGACTTAATTGTTTTTAATATTTCATTCCAGCGCTTATTGAATTTATTTTTTGTTTGGTTATGTAATACATTACTGCTGGGCAGTATCCGGTTCCAGTCAACACCGTCGATGTTACTCTTAGCCACCCCGGAAAGTATGATATAAGTAAGGATAATAATAATAAGCTTCCGTATAAAGCTTATAACCTTAATACGATTGATGCGCGGCGCACTCTAGTGACTTAGAAAAAATAACGACCTGTACGATTGCCTAGTGTCTCTCTTTCTTCGTAATGCCAGAAAAAAGTTTTGGTGGAAACTATTGCTGTGTGGTTAATTGCCATAAAAATGAATATAGTACATCCAAGGTCTGTATATTCATTAAAGAAAGTTCCAGAAAGGAGGAGAAAGTTGATTTAAGCTGTGAAGCGTATCAGGTAATAATTGACAAACAAGAAAAATTAACCGTGCACAGTGACGGATTATAGCATAAGCCCAGACAAAAAAAAAAAGACAATTGTGTTGGCCCATAGAAAAAAATTGGGTTAATTTTTACTATTTGCACAATCGCACGACGAAACTTTAGAATGCGCACAAGCGGAAAACGCAAAATGCGGCTACGCGTCTTTGGATTAGCTCCTTGCAAAATGGCGCATTTTCCAAACTTTTCTCTTTCAATTCCATTGGCTAATAAAGACAAATCCCCCAAAATTTGATTTTTTCGGAGTTACAAAACATAAAAAAAAGTGCTTCAATGCCAGTCAACACCCCGCTCTTGCTGAATGAAGACCTGATCGCAAAATGAGCGGCCCATCAGAAATTAACTGGAGAAGCTGACTGGCGTACAATATCGAACTCTGAGCGAAGGTTCAAACATTGACAGAAGCTTACGTGAGGACTGGCGGTTGGCCGTGTGGCTGGGGCTGTTATCTGAAGAGAACTGCTGCGGGCGGATGACACTACAGCAACGTCCGGGATCTGGTGTAGTCAAATTCAGATGCACAGAATGCCGAAGAACCCACACTGCGTCGGGGAACACTTTCAAAGTAAGATGTGGCAGAGCCTTGATTTGTGTCAAATTATCCGTACACCTTGACTTTGTGAAATAAATCGGTAGTTTCATCATAAAATGAAACAGAAGTCGTGAAAAAAATTACACTACCAAATACCTCGATATATTTTGTAGAAAACCATACAAAATATTTATTTAAACAAATAATTATTTTCACAAAAAAAAAAAGAAATTCAAATCATAACAAAATTGAAGGTCAAGAAATTATCCGTACACTTCTAATAATTACACTTTAACAAAACAGTTAGTACTTTGTTGACCCTCCTTTAGTTTCAAGAAGAGCACGACAACGTCGAGGCATGGATTCCACCCATTGTTTTAAGAAATTTTCGCTTTTTCATGCCATGTTTTGAGTAATAATGCTTTCAGTTCATTTTTGTTGCTCGGCTTCCTCTCTGCCATCCTGGACTTCATATCATTCCAAATATGCTCAATGGGGTTCATGTCTGGTGATGAGCAGCCCATGGAAGCACTTTAACATTGTTGTTTTCCAGCCAAGATATCACAAGTTTTGATGAATGCTTTGGATCAAGATCATGCTGGAAAGTGAATGTCCGGGAAATCTTCATTGTTCTAGCAGAAGGTTTCAAATTCTCTTGCAGAATGGCTAAATAGCCCTCCTTCTTCATTAAGGACCCCAATTCTGCCGAGGAAAAACAACCCCAAACCATGATGTGACCACTGCCATGTTTTACTGTCGCTCGAAGGCACTCTTTCTTTATTTCTTCATGGGGTTGCTGCCACACTTTTGGGTGTCCATCTGATCCAAAGAGGTTGAATTTACTCTCATCTGAGAAAATTACTTTCTTCCAGAATTTCAAAATTTTTTCAACATGCTCTTGTGCCCATCTCTGTCGCTTCATTCTATTCACCTTAGTAATGTAAGGTTTTTTCCGGGCCACTCTTCCTTGGAAATTTATTTCATGCATTCTATTTCTTACTGTTTGTGCTGAAATAACAACCCCATAATTTGTTTGCAGATCTTGGGTAACTTTAGTAGCAGGTAAACGACGGTTTTTTTGATTGATCTTGTTATGATGTGATCAATTTTGATTGAAATGCTCCTCTTTCTTCCTCTCCCTCCCTTGTTGACAAGTGCGGTCCTTTTTGAATTTCTATATAATATACTGAACATTACTTTTAGTTAACTCAATCTGTTCCGCAATTTGTTTGTACGTTCTTTTTCTTTTCCACAAGTTTATGACTAGATTTCTTATTTCCAAGGAATGTTCACTAGTTTTCATCATTTTACTTCATTCATGAACTCAAAATGAACAGTAACGGTCTTCTTTATATACTTGATGTGAAGTATGCAAATTTTTTCGATATGAAAATCTTTTGTTGCATATTTGAGGAAAAAATTAGTGTGTACGGATAATTTTTTGACCTTCAATTTCGTGATGATTTGAATTTCTTTTTTTTTTGTGAAAATAATTATTTGTTTAAATAAATATTTTTACATGATCTTCTACAAAATATATATATGTATTTGGTAGTGTAATTTTTTTCACGATTTCTGTTTCATTTCATGATGAAACTATTGATTTAATTCATAAAGTCAAGTCGTACGGATAATTTTTTGGCTCACTGTATGTCTATAAGGGCGCGTGAGCGCTCTCGAAAACAGTGATTTGCCGCCCGAGCAACAAAATTAACCCAACAATATAGCGCCCGAGCAAATTGTTGTCTCGGGCGCCGTTGAAATTATAAATAATAAGTCCGTCATTGTCCATGCGTAATAATGAATAATAAGGAGAGAAATTAAATGAAGTAATAATTTTTGATTATTTTTTGGTAGATAAAATGGGACTATGCAGAGTCCAACCATAATCATAGAAGGGTCCAACCCTTCTATGATTATGGTCCAACTAAGAACTCCAAATTTGCTCTGAGCAGTTTATTAGCAAGAGACCTCTTCATCATCCCGATAATCCAGACTATGTCCCATCAACTTTTCCTTCAGTGTGCCGAAAGCAACCACGTTCAATGTTAGCAAAACAATGATTTTGAAGGTAATAATAAATATTGTTTACAAGTCAATCCATACAAATAATCAAGTAAACAATAACTGTATGTGAAAAATCTACTGAATAAGAAAAATTTGAATTTTTTGATCGTTTAACATTTTATAAACATTTTAGTTTGTAATTTAAAGCAGATGTTTGCAGTAATTTTAATAAATGGATAATTCTAATATACAGGGTGATTCAGTCAATTTCAGACCATTTCACTCGAATGACGTGCATTAGGGATAAACAATTGAAAGAATATGAGCGTCATATCGAATTTCTAAATAGTTGGAGTTTGTATTGTTGCAACGGCGCTGCATTAAAATCATACTGTTGAAAAATGGCGCCCGCTTTATCAACAGAGCAGAAATGCAAGGTTGTCGAATGGTATTTCGAGACAAAATCACCTGTAAGCGTGCAAAGAAAGTTCCGGAAGGAGTATAAGTGTCGAGACGCACCAGCCAGGCAAGCAATCATGGATTTTGTCAAGCAATTTCGTGCCACTGGATGTATTAAAGGCAAGAAAAAAGGCGGGAGCGAAGCTCGTGTTCGAACGGCCGAAGTTGTCGAAAATGTTCGCACAAGGTTGGTCGATTCCCCTACCAAAAAATCTGTTCGCCGCCTATCCATTGAAGAAGGGTTGTCGTATACCACGACGTGGCGAATTTTGAGAAAGGATTTACACCTGTTCCCGTATAAGATCCATGTTTATCAGGAGTTAACAGACACTGGAAGACAGAAGCGACAACAATTTGCGATGGAGTTTGGAGCAGAAATGGAAGCCAATCAGGACATTGTGGACAACCTGTGGGTGTCAGATGAGGCTTTCTTCCATGTGTCAGGTGACGTTAATAAACACAACGTTCGTTTTTTTGGGGTTCCAGCACTCTCATGAGATCCATAAGTCACCTCTTCATCCACGAAAGGTTATGGCTTGGTGCGCGATTTCCAAAAGAGGCATCATTGGTCCGTTCTTTTTTGAGGGCACCGTAACGTCACAGGCTTACCTTAACATGTTGAAAACTTTCTTCATCCCCGAGCTGCGAAGGAGGCGTATACCGCTTCGACATCAGTGGTTTCAACAGGATGGGGCTAGGCCTCACACTACTAATGAAGTGCTAGACTTTCTCAATCAGAAATTCGGAAATCGTGTCATTTTAAACAGGTTTCCAGATCGATTCGGGGGTGGCTTTCTTTGGCCCCCTACGAGTCCTGACCTAAACCCATGTGATTTTTATCTCTGGGGGTTCCTTAAAGACAGTGTGTTCACTACAGCACCAATATCCTAGACTAGCTGCGACAAAGCATCGTCAACTGCTGCATCCTTGTGGATGCAGAAAAACTGGATAGAGTTATGAACAACTTCACCATTCGGCTACGAGTAGTTCAAAACGTTCGTGGTGGCCATATTGAGCATATCAAGACTATTCCACGGGAATAAAAACTCCGAACTGCCTAATATATCATACTGAAATACTAAGTTTGTAAACATTAATGGGTCAATAAATCATAGTACTGAAATGATCAGAAATTGACTGAATCACCCTGTATAAATCGGCGCCAAGTAAACTAAAGTGTAAGAAAGAAAAAAAAAACGAGAGAGAAAAGAAATTAAATAAGAAACGAGAGAGAAAACAGAAACAATACAGCTAGCCAGTAAATAGCAATTAAGCTATGTAGGGGTAATAAACTTAAAAACTTAGTCATTGAGATAAAAAATAAATTGTTTAGAAGCTGCATGAACTATTACATAATATTAGATTAAACTACTTGACAAGTTGAAAGTCATGAATTGAGCTTAAAGACATCACTCTACCCGCCGAATCCTTGGTAAATATGCGTTCACTAAAACTCCAAGCATTTCTGGGTCCAAACTTCTGTTTTGCCGAACGTAGCAGTCTATATCTAGCAGCGGTTAAATCTTCCACTATCACTATCGGTGAGCCACGCAGATAACGACGATTTTTAATTATATAATCTTTAATGATGGGAGAAGCCAATTGGGCGATCACAGGTCGAATCGAAGTACTAGACCGAGGACCCAGACGATGAATAGCGATGAAGGCAGAACCAGTAAGCGGGATCTCCAGTTTAGAAGAGATCAATTGAGAGATTTTGTTAGGCATATGCTCCGTGGGTTCCTCGGGGAAATTAAAAATCCTGATATTTGAGCGGCGGGAATGTTGCTCAAGCTCACCAATACGTTTCTCAACACGTGGAGGCGAGTCGAGCAGTTCAAGACGTTCGTGATGGCCACACTGAGCATATCATCAAGACTTTTCCACGGGAATAAAAACTCCGAACTGCCTAAAATATCATACTGAAATGCTAAGTTTGTAAACATTATTGGGTCAATTAATCATAGTACTGAAATGGTCAGAAACTGACTGAATCACCCTGTATGTATTATATTTTTATTGACTCTAGAGCCCAAAAAAGGCGAAAGGAATTCGCTGCCCATGACAGTCAGGAGATAATGCTTTTCATGACAACCCTGATGCAAGGAATAATGAAACTGTACATGACAATCATGATGTAATGTCTAATAATGCAGTACCTAACCAACATAATGTAATATAGTTTATTATCTTTTACCTTTGATTTCTCAAATGAACTATAAGTTTTAAATAATTTAAATAATTTGTGTTTGGTTGTAATTCTTAAATAATTTTTAATTAATCAAAATTTTTCAGATTGCAATAAGACTGAAGATGAAGATATATGTGATCAAAACATAGTTTTTATTCATCTGTGGACACGAGGATCGTAACTATACAACTATGATCTCGGCATCTACCTTAAAGACATTTGACCGTGGAATTTCAGCTACGCCAACTTTAATGTAAAGACAAAGTGGAGCAGAGTATCGAACAGTTTTCTTTAATGGATTTAAATCAATTGCAAATGCACAAAATTCAAATGCATGCAGAAATCTCTGCGGTTTATCATTACAAGTTCTCGCACTTCTAATTTCAGTTTTTGGAGTTAGAAATGCTCATAGACACAAGTTGAAAGCTGAAGACAAACGAAAATGAAACTGAATGTCAGTTTTGCAGTACACAAATCTACAGCTGCAAGAGTCTCTTATTGTGTACTCGGAACTTTGGTTGCGCAGACTAAAGAGTGGACTTATTGGCTCCGAGGTATGTTATTCAAGATAACATGCCAGTAGCTTTCACATCAAAATTTTCAAACTGCAGAACAATCATAGATTGTTTTAAAATTAAAACTGAAGTTCCCCATACAATTGAACAACATAATTTTATGTATTCAAATTACAAAAATAGCTATACTGCCAAATATTTAAATTGTGTAGCTCCACATGGCTTCTTTACGTACATCTCAAAAGGTTATGGTTGCAGAAGCACAGATGGTGGAATAACATTAGGCAGCGAATTAATTCAGGCTTTACAACCAGGAGATTTAGTTTTGTCAGGTAGAGATTTCCCTAGAATTAAAATACTCTGTGAATCTACAAGTGCAATATTTGTTATGCCACCATCAATAAAAGACTGTCAACAACAATTTTCTAGTGCTCAAATATCGGATACGTATAAAATAGCATCTGTGAGGATCCATGTTGATAGTAATACAAGATTGCGCATTTTGAATATTATAAATCATAAAATAACTATAAAAATGCTACCTTCCCTGATATAGTTAGAATTACACTGGCTGACAAAAAAAGTGAACCACCCAGAAGGAATGGCTGAAAGTGAATGAAACGGCATATGATGAAAGAACATGTGATTTCATTGTACTGATTACAATGTGGGATGAAACAGACAACGCCGCTGGCAGTACAGTGGAATGTTGGCGCCAGGTCAGTAGGGTGTGACACCCCCTCTGGCCGCAATGCATGCCCTTAAGCGGTTCGGAATGGTGTCAAACAGCCTTTGCATCCTCTCCTGAGGCAACTCAGTCCATAATTGTTGTAGCTGTCCCTCCAGATCCCGCAGGTTGGTACTGGGACGGAGTCACCTTCCAATGTCATCCCACACGTGTTAAATGATGAAGAGGTCCGGGGAATTTGCTGACCACGGGAGGACTTCAACATGCTATAGGCAGTCCATAAACACACGTGCTGCGTGTGAACATGCGTTATTTTGTTGGTACAATGTCCCAGGATGCTGTGCTAGAATATCTGTGACGTATCGCTGTGTCGTCAAAGTCTGCCGAAGCACTATTAGAGATGACCGGAACGCATATCTGATGACTGGTGCCAGGGATTACGCCTGTGTGTCTCTCCACAATATGGGACGGTTGTCCCTCTGCCCTCGACGCCGCCATACGCGAACACGATGGTCATCGGAGGTCATAGATGACTAAACAAGATGCGACGCCATTCGTCCTCTGTCCATGGCTCCCGGGCAAGGCACCACTCTAAACGCAGGCGCTGGTATTATGGTATAAATAGCAACCTACGCACGGGGCGGTAGAACCCCAATCTGGCGGATGCGAGTCGGGAACTCACGGGGTGTTGTAGAGTCTCCAGTACATGTTCGCGGATGGCGGGTGCCGATGCCATGGGATTCCTTAATGGTTGGAGGACCATACGACGGTCCTCCCTTGGGGTGATGTTTGTTGGTCGACCCAAATCTGCCCGACGTGCATAGGTGTCCTCATGTACCCATTGATTCCAACATCAGGCCACTGACATCTGAATGGCCCACATGCCTGTCAGTTGCACGATACGACCAACCAGCCTCATGCAATCCCTGTCAAATGCTGTCACTTGGTGGATAGGATGTCCAACGCCTCTGCGAGGCATCGCGACTGTTGTACAATACAGTAATCCTTTCTGAACGCCTTACGTAACTGTCGGAGTCACAGCAGTTGACTGGTAACAAACTTATCAACAATATGACGGTGACATCATGAATGCACTCTGGTGAGCGTTCTAGACATTACAGATCCTTATGAATCTAATCGTTTACTCACATCAATCGTATGCATGTGTACCGAAATTGGATATATTGGACCACTCCTTCTGGGTACTTCACTTTTTTGTCAGCCAGTATATGTGTGTTTTGACAAATTTAGGACCACCAATTATCACTTGGTGATGATGAAAATTAGTAAATTTTTTTTTAGTAATAAAGTTCTGCTTTTTGTCAGTTTTTTGAGCCAACCAGTTTTTTTTATCAGTGGAAGGAAAATATTCCCATAATTAATCAATGGTTTTGTGACTTAATTGCTATGAACAAAACCTATTAAATCAGAGAAGTGGAATTTTTTCTATAAAAACCTATAGAAATAAAATTATATTTTTTTTAAGTATCAGATAATGTCTGAGTTATTTTTGAATGGATCTTGGCGTATGTTGATATTTGTACACAGATAATACCTTATTTTAATAATTATGTATGTACAATATTCTCAAACTATATCAAATATTAAGGGTGTGTCTAAAAAGTCCGACCGGTCGCGAAACTACGCGAACAGCTTGTTCAAAAAGTAACGACCATTGATGAAGAGCGTTTTCTTAAATCGACCGATCGCAGTAGTCGCGACTGGAGTCCTACGCCGGTCGGCTGCCTCAGTGAGTAGAATCAAAATGGCGGACGAAAGTAGGCAGATTCAAGTGTTCGAGTGCCCCATATGTAATAAATATTTTTTGGAGAAAGGAGATGTCAAGATACACATTGAACAGCATCAAGAAACAAGGAATGAACACGAAAAATGCAAGACGGGTGAAGAAAATTTAAGTATGTACAGAATTTTAAATCGTATTTACTTAAATGTGGAACTTTGTGTGACACCATTTTGAAACAGAATGCTCACGACCGCGCTGTCCATGAAATATGAACAGACGGAAACGAACGGCCGCCGGCCGATCGCACCACGTGACATGTTGATGACTGGTGGGACTTTTTAGACACTCTAAGCCTATTAAGGGGAAAAACTGCAAATAACTCATGTGTATTTTATGGAACACAAGTAATGTTCAAAGTGAAATTTTTCTAGTTTGGCAATAGATCTCTAATGAATTCTCCATTTCTCAAAACTGTGATTATAATAGTTTTTTTCGAATGTAAACACAAAATTTAGTTTTCATAAGGCCCTGAATATATAGGGTGATTAAAAAAGAACTTCACACTTTTAAAAATTTATTACATAAAAGCTATTCAGAATATAGACACACCACATACGGATTCTTAAAGAAAAACTCTTGAAGTTTATTGTGACATAGTTAAAGATGTTCAATATGCCCCCCTGTAGTCGAATTCGTCCCAAACCAGATTAACATGTCTCCATCAATCCCACGTATCGCTACCGTAATGCGTCCTTTCAGCTCGTCTAGGTCACGGGGAAGGGGTAGGGTGAAGATCTTGTCCTTTACACACCCCCATAAAAAGAAATCACACCCCACCCCTTCCCCGTGACCTAGACGAGCTGAAAGAACGCATTACGGTAGCGATACATGGGATTGATGGAGACATGTTAATGCGGGTTTGGGACGAATTCAACTATAGGGGGGCATATTGAACATCTTTAACTGTGTCACAATAAACTTCAAGAGTTTTTCTTTAAGAATCCATATGTGGTGTGTCTATATTCTGAATAGCTTTGATGTAATAAATTTTTAAAAGTGTGAAGTTCTTTTGTAATCACCCTGTGCATTGATATCTGACACTGGGTGTGGTATTTATGAAATGTCTTCAATACAATCCCAGCATCAGCTTTCTCCAAATAAGTTACTTTTAATGTTTGTCCATCGCTTCCACAAACTTCTGCATCACGATGCACTGATGGACATTTTACTTCCAATAAGGAGAGCATTTTACATTCTCAAATACTAGTCCATCGGGACTGCAGCATGCCCATGGCAATTCTGGGCATACAAATAGTCCAATATCAATAGGTGAAAGTCCAGTCTTTGTGGAAAAAGATAATTTTGCAATTTTTTTCTGTTGCAAGCCCATAGGCCGTGTGACTGGAGGAAAATGGCCTTGAATTTTTGTTTTTTTTTCTGCCAAATCATCCATATTACCCTCCATGTTTTCATTATTAATGAAATGTTGTTTATTAATAAATGATTTTATACTCCTTATAAATGGAAAATATAAAATAAAAAATAATAACATTAAGTTCACCAATGAATAATTATGAGGGTTTTTGAATAGAACTTGTATATAAGAAGTAACGTGAAAACTTGAAGAATTTTATGACCTAGCGATTTTAAAGATCCATATGCTTAAATTTATCTTTATATTACAGTATTATAATATATTTATACTTTTTCCAACGAACGTATGACTAAACGTGTCCAGTTAAACTTCGATTTCAATGTATGACTACATTAATTTCGAATTTTCGTAGGATAGATTCTAATAAATTTTTACGGATTTTTTTTTAAACTTATTCATTTCATTTTACCATATAACTGGGCTGATTAGCCTTCATTTGGGGAATGCATTCAACCGTCACCATTCCTTCAGGGAAACTTTGCATTACATTATGTACGTGGCCAGGACATTAGGTCCTACCTTCATCCATCCCTTCACACAAGGTGTCAACTTTTATTTTTACTGAAATATGATTTTATTATCTTAAAGCGAGTGTTTGCATTCCCGGCAGCCGTGTGTTACAACTGTAGATCCCCAACACTTCCGCTTGCGATCTGTATTTGTATCACTGTCATCGTTGACTGATATCAGAAGAAAGCGATAGAGGGGTTAATAAGAACTAAGATTTGGTATGTACATTCAAGTGGTTGTTAACTAAATAGATATATATCATGATATTTTAGGGTTATTTCAAGGTACATATGCATTTTTTACAGTTTCAACAGACCTGCCAACTGTCCCGCATTTACCTATCCTGTCCAGCCGTCCCGCAAGTGGGTATAATAATTTCGCAAATTCGATCCACCAAAAATAGTGGCAATAAAAAAATTAAGTAATTCTTTGTCAGACTCCCGGGTTTGCCAATGATTTTTCAGTTTTCAGTCACTTCGAAGCAAAAAAAAAAAAAAAAAAAAAAAAAAAAAAAAAAAAAAAAAAGAAAACCTGATACGGAACTGCTACTGTGTGACATTTCCTGTGAGGTTGAAATTATGTTTAAGGTTTTATGAAAACTCATAAAGCTTCAGAATTTGAGTTTCAGACGAACGAACCACATGGTGTTGTGAACGTGTTTGTGTTGAGTTTGGGGATTCTGAAACCCCCACCCTTATTTTAGTAAAAGGCGAGTTGAGATTTAATAATTAATTTTTAGATTTTACCTTCAGCTATTTCAGTGATAGTTGTTAGTGCAACACAGGAGAGATCTTAGTTTATAAGGTAAAGGCAGTTTTCTAGATTATTATTATATTTTAATTAACTTTTAATCTTAGTCAGTCATTTAAATTAGTTAGCACTTAGTCATTATTTCTATAATGCTTAAATGGTGAGACTTAATATTGGAGATAATAAACCAGTCATGTTTAGTTTATTTAAACATTTATCTAGTTTACTTAATTGTTATTCAGTTGTAATTTAATTATTTTATAGTTAGTTTATTTTAATTGTTTTATAAAAGTTGAGATTGGAGATAGTAGTTAGATTACACAGGATGTTGTTCTACGTTTACCAGGAGTTATGTTAGCGACAGTGTTTGAGTCAGATATGACGCATTGTCTGATTTTCATGTAAATGATGGTGTCATGATTTAGAGAGGAGGAGTTGACCTTTCTGTCCACCAATCATCTGATATGAGTGTCCTTTACACATAGATGTTCAGTTTCAGTTAGGAACTAGAGTGAGGAAAGAGTTGGTGTTGAGAGGGTGGTGTTGAGCAGTTGGAGGGTGTACACAGTCGGTGAACTGTTGTTGAGCGGTGAGTAAGTTGAAGAACCTGTCGGAGTAGACAGATGTAGATGTTGAGGTAGTTAGTGAGTTGTTAGAGTGAGTGGTGAGAAATTGGAGTGGTAACCTGTCAGGGCGGACAGAAGTACTTAGTATATATTCAAAGTTGACCTATTTCCCATTACTGAGGAGAAACCCCTCTTTAATGGAGATAGAAGCAGATCGTTTATTTTTTATTATTGAAGAACGGAGAAGAATCTGAAACCGAATAGATTGGGTAACCCACACACGCTCTCATATCTCTCAGATCCATTAACTTGACGTTAGAATTAAATCATTAGAAAATTGGATTTAGCTTTGCAATTAAATCAGTTGTTATTGTTTACAACCCGTTGTTGCTTTCATTTACTACCCCCTTACGTTAAACGATCGGGAGAAACACCCGACGGACTTATGATAGAGGAAAAGCTCATTCTCATTCAGTCTCTTTTATATAAGAATGAAAGGTGATCTGGGACCTCTTGAATAGGTACACCGAGGGACCGCAGGTTTCACATTTGACAGCTTCGTGTAAAATTCTTTTTAGTGAAAAAGAATTCACTTTAAAAGAGAAATGAGCCGTAAAGGTAAACGTAAATTAGAGGAAGAAGCGGGACAGTGTTCTAGTCAATCAAGTGATGAGAGTTACAACCCTGACGACGAAACAACAAAATGGAGCAAAAAAAAAAAAAAAAAAAAGTGAAAAAGCGAAAATCTCTGGTGACGGCCGTAAGACGAAATTTAACGTAGCATGGACAAAACAGCATCCGTGTATCAATAAATCGGGCAATATGCAATCTTTGTAACAGCTCATTTGGAATTTCGAAAAAAGGTTACAGCGATGTAACGCGCCACTTAAACGGAGCTGTTCATAAGAAGAATCAGCAGTCTGCAGATTCTACTCCAAGTGTAGCAGCTATATTGCAAAAACATGTTGATAGCTCTGAAAAGGTAAGCTGTCACGTGGATTTCGGCAGCGTGCGAGTCGATCGAGGTGGAGAAAGACGGACGACTGGATGACGTCGATGACGAAATATGCGTCATCCCAAAAAGTGCTCGTGATCGAACGAGAAGAGCACGGGGAGAAAAAGTATGGCGACGAGAGAGAAAGCGCACGAGTGGGCTAAGGACGGCCCGCTGGTTCTCCCAAGTGCCCCAGAGGGCCCGCCTGTGTGCCGTCCGGCGCACATCTCGGGAAGGGGGGGCTACGCCCAGCACCGTGCTCTAGGAGGCCCATTGTAGCTTTGTTCA
>JAHWFO010103605.1:1062571-1064381 GCA_023313115.1 Rhysida immarginata
GGTACGATCTAAGGAACCATAACTGATTTAATGAGCCATTCGCGGTTTCACCTTAATGCGGTATGCACTTAGACATGCATGGCTCAATCTTTGAGACAAGCATATGACTACTGGCAGGATCAACCAGGTATCTCTTCAACAAAACACACTCTTCAACCGGCCAAGCAGTATCCAACGCCGCGTACGTGACGCAGACACCCTCGGCCGATTTTATTTTTTTTTTTAAATAACGTGAATCTCCGCAGAGCTCACACAGTAGCACCACGGACGGGCGATATATCCGTCGGCGCCTTTCAAATCTATATTCCGGCTAACCGAGTCTGCTTCACGGCAGCCGTTTGCTCTCTCTCTCTGGTACGATGTCGGGCAGCTCCCTCGTATCGGAAGGCTCACTCGAATCCGTCACCAAATCAAGAGCATCCATCCATTCTACACCGGTCAGAATCGACGTTCGCAGCGGGGCGCAACGACGTTCTACCGTCAAAGCTGAAGCACGAACCTCAAATCCCGTCATCGGGCTTTAAGTAGCTCCATTGAAATGCCTCTTTTTATTATTATAAACGGAATCGTAACCTTAACGCCCCACAGTCAATTTTCAAGTGATCCCGGGAACGATTCTCTGGCGACCGCCGGTCGATGCGATCGCTACAAAGAATCCAGCCTTTTTGCTGCCAGGATCAGGCCGTCAACAAAGCCATGGGTCGAAACCACAGACTTTCTAGGGTGCCGGGTTACCAGTCACACCCATGACCTCGACGAGAAAAGGTTCCCCACCTGCCGGAGAAAAACAACCGTACAGCCCACTGACAATTCGCCGGCAGCGAGTACGGCCCTTGTTCAGGTAACCGTAAACCCCAGCGGATTGAGCTGAAACGGATGCCCTCGCCGACAGGCGGGAATCCCTCCCTTACCGAAGGTTTATGGGAGCCTTAAGGCAGCTTGTCGCCGGTCCAACGCCACAGCAGAGAAAAGTTCCCCCCCGCCAAAGAAAACAACCGCATAGCCCACTGTCTTTCCGCCGGTCGCGAGAATGTATGGCCCTTGTTCAGGTAACCTTAACCCTCGAGCGGATTTGAGCTTAAACGGATGCCCCTTCGGTCGGCGGGGATCCCTCCAATGTTCCGTGAAACATTTTTGGCAACGTGATCGCCTCAAAGAATACGGCCGGGTGAATCCTAGCACATTCGCCCGTGCAATATTTGACATGAACCCGTGAAGGTACGGGCGAGCGCCGGTCGTGGCTCGCACGCTCCTTCTATTTAGGGAAATAGTCCGGAAAGAAAAGCTTTTAGGAAACAATTATTTCTCTTGCCTCTGGGTTTAATAACTTTCAGACGCTTTAATTTTGATTCCTTTGCTTTTACTCGTCTTCCAAACAGGCTCCCTATATATATAGCACCGGACCGTCTACACTTGTGCCGATCTTAAAAGTAGGCATTTACAAGTCCGGGAAAGGGGTTCAGCCCCGGCCGCACAAGAGTGGCCAAACGCGGCATGAAATTCGAACCTCCGGTAAATGCCTCTCAAAAGTAGCATGTTTATTTTTGGACTGTTGATGTTCGAAATTTTTTCATAGGAAGATCCTCTAAGAGTTCCGTACTCCACAACTAAAGCCCGGGTCGGTCTGCTTCCACCCCGAGCAGCTCGGCTGGTCGTTAACCATGTGCGTACCGTGGCCCCAGCCATGCCGAAATTTCGAACTCCACGGATCGCGTTAATATTCGACGGGGACATGCGCCTGTTAAGGCCGCATCGTTTCGCCTAGTTTCCGGTCATTCGCACTTAGCCAAAATTTCGGGTGCCTTGTACG
>JAHWFO010103605.1:1075524-1118492 GCA_023313115.1 Rhysida immarginata
CATCTTCTACGCTCGAAGAATAAACTTCTTCATCCGATTCGTCCTCGAGTAGTTGATCTTTTGTTTTCCAATCAAACAGTGTGGGATTATACTCGAATCCTTTCTCGTCGCAAAAACGCTTAGCATCTTTTTCTCCACGTATTCGCCGTGAAGGAAAATCCTTGTGCCGATAATGAATTTCAGTTCGGTGCTTTCGGCGTTTTACTTCTCTGGTCAAATCTTTTTTGTTAATTGCGGGAAGTAGTGGTGTAACTGGTATTGGTGCAGGAATCTTTGTTTTTGATCTGGTGAGCACTCCAGTTCTTTCAGGTTGAATTTCTGTCATTGGTTCAACTTTTGGCAATTCTTCATCATCATCATCACCATCATCATCACTGCTCAGTACGCTATCCACTGTTAATTTGACATTTTTCTCAGCTTGTCTATACGGAAACATAGTCTCATCAAACTTTACATGAATTGTTTCGTATATTCCTCTTCCTGGTGGGTACCAGATGCGATAACCTTTGGTGCTGATAGCATAGCTTACAAAAATACCTTCTTTTGCTTTAGCATCGAGTTTTGTCCGTTGCTGTCGTGGTATGTTTGTATATGCTCGGCAGCCAAATATTTTAGTGTGATTTTTGGATGGCTTTTTACCAGTCCATAGTTCCCATGGTGTTACATTGCCTGTAATGCTTCTGCCCATAATGACTTTGGCAAACCCGAATCTTCTCTCATTGCTCTTGCTGATTCCATTACAGCACGATTATATCTCTCGGCGATTCCGTTCTGTTCTGGCGTGTAGGTGGAAGTTCTTTCTCCAATAATACCCAGTTCATTGAAGAGTTTGTTGAACTGTTCATTGCAGAACTCTAAGCCTTGATCAGTTCTGACCGCTTTCAACTTGTGTCCTGTGTCTCTTTCAGCAAATGCCATTAAACTTTTGAATTTTTCAAAAACTTGGTCTTTTTTGGCAATTGGATAGACAAATGCCCGTCTTGAATGATCGTCGATACAGGAAAGGAAGTACTTGGATCCTCCAATGCTTTCTGTTGGGACAGGTCCCCATAAGTCCATATGGATGCTTTCCAACAGATGCTCGGCTCTTTGATCAATTTGCTTGAATGAGTGGCGTGTTGACTTTCCTAGTTCGCATTCTCTGCATTTTCCCATTTCTTTATTACTGATTTTGAAGTTTGTGACAGCTTGGACCTTCTGCATTTTACAGATTCGGTCTGCATGTACGAGGTCTGTTCAAAAAATACGTAGACTGTTTGAATTGCGCGGGCCCTGTTGGTCCCAATCAAAATCGCTTGGTGTCGCCATCTTCTGACAGATCCGCTGATTACAAGGCTGTTTTTTGATTGCAAATATCAGTATTGGTTGATTAGCTACGCGGTTGTTTGTGAAGTGTGTTTTTTTTCGTTTGGCGGATTTTTAGAATGAGTGACTTGAACGAGCAAAGAGTTGCTGTGAAATTTTGTGTTAAACTCGGAAAAACTGCCACTGGACGAGTGGAAAAGGCCAAAAATGTGGACAAGAGGTGACTGGTTGTTTCATCACGACAACGCTCCAGCCCATTCAGCCCTCAGAACTCGAGAGTTTTTGGCCAAACACTCGATCACTGTTCTTCCTTACCCACCCTACTCACCTGACCTCGCTCCTTGTGACTTCTTCTTGTTTCCCAAACTCAAAAGACCTTTGAAAGGAAGGAGATTTGAGACGATTCCCGACATAAAGGCAAATGCGACGAAGGCGCTGAAGGACATCACAAAAGAAGCGTTCCAGGACTGTTTCCAAAAGTGGAAACACCGTTGGGATAAGTGTGTGCGTCGGGGAGGAGAGTACTTTGAAGGGAGTTTTGCACCTACTCCTACGAGGGAGTTTTGCGCCATCCCATTAAATAACGACTGCTACGAGATGACAGTAGCGGTCGGGACCGACGGCTTAACGTGCCCTCCGAAGCACGGGGGGTTTCATGATGGAAAAGCTGCTGGGGATAAACGAACCAGAGGCTGTCACCAACTGCTGGAAAACCAGCTATGGTCAATCGGCAAATGGGTCAGACCAAGGTCCCCCAACAGCCGCGCCCCAAATAGCTGTCCCGCTAGCGGTGGCCCTCAAGCCCAGGCCGTCACCCAGCCAGCAGCTGGCCGCGCTTGAAGTTGCTGAACTCCATCGATTGGCAAGCCAACCGACGAGACAACCAGGCCACGGCCACCCCCACTTTGAAGGGGACCCAGATGTGTAACTTCTGAATAAAGTATATTTTGTTTTATGACGTCAGTCTACGTATTTTTTGAACAGACCTCGTATATGGCCTAATCGCCTGTGCCAAGTTTGAAGTGTCTCAGCATTAGGAATTTTCTTGGTCCATCCCTTTTTTGTTGCAGTCACCCGTTGATTTATTTTATTGGCCTTTTGTACATGGTGATTTTGTAGGTTTGGCTTCTTCTCATTGATGACATATAAATCATTTTTACGATAAGCTTTGCCAAATATTTTCCACTCTTTGTCAAAAAATATCGCTTGTCCATCACCAATAGTAATGTGGCCTCCACCGGAATCAATCTTCATTCCAGATAAAAGATTTTTCCTCAAAGTTGGCGTAGAGAGAACATTTTTCAAGGTTACGGTATTTGTGTGTTTACCCAGCTTGAAGTGAAGTTGAACGTTGCCACGGCCTGTAGCCTTAATAGATTTCTTTCGATCAGCAAGGAAAACATTGCAGTTGACTTCTTTGAAATTGTTGAACAAAATACGATTGGAGCAGAAATGGTCGGTGGCCCCTGAATCAAATATCCAGTCATTGGCGGTGCTTTCATCTTCATTTTCAACTAACATGGAGGAAATGAAATACGCTCTTTTTTGACCTCGTCCGCGTCCACGTCCTCTATCTGATTTCGGCTGTTGATGTTCCTGCTGGAGTTGATCTAACTGTTGTTGCTGTTGTGACTGCTGTTGCAATTGCTTTCTGCTTCTGCAGTTTCTGATGAAGTGGTCCCTTTTTCCACAAGCATAACAGTTATTGTTTGGCTGTGAGGAGTGATATCTACTTTGATGTGGTTGACTCCTTATTGTAGACATAGCAGATGACTCTACCTCAGTATCTTTCTTTTTCTGATTAAGTCTCCCTTCTTCACTGATGAGAGAAGCAGCAATTTTTTCTAGTGTAAAGTCCTTCTGCTCTAGTGAATATACACTATATGATCACAAATATCCGGACACATGCACGTTTGCGCTCGAGCCACGATTTCATGGAAATCAATAGGGCGTTGCACATCCCTTT
This sequence comes from Rhysida immarginata, assembly GCA_023313115.1. NCBI lineage: Eukaryota > Metazoa > Arthropoda > Chilopoda > Scolopendromorpha > Scolopendridae > Rhysida > Rhysida immarginata. The sequence continues at coordinate 1,078,796 of JAHWFO010103605.1, forward strand.
GCCCGAATCACAGCTTCCACCCTTCGAGGAAGACTTTCCACCAAATGTTGGTAGGTACTTTCCGGAATGTTCCTCCATTCCTCCCGAAGAGCGAGAATCAGTTCAGGTACAGAAGTTGGCCGATGTGATCTGGCCCGCAAGCGTCTTTCCAATTCATCCCACAGACTCTCTATAGGATTGAGGTCGGGACTTTGTGCCGGCCAACCCACTTCTTCGACCCCTGAGTCCGCAAACCACTACTGTACACGCCTCGCTTTGTGACACGGAGCATTGTCGTGTTGGTAGAGAAATGGCCCGTTTCCGAAAAATTGCCACAACGTTGGAAGTGCACAGTTGTCCAAAACATTCAGATAACGGTCGGAGTTCATGATTCCTTGCACAGGAACGAGCTGGCCCAGTCCGTACCATGAAAATGAGCCCCACACCATGACTCCTCCTCCTTCGAACTTGACTGTGGGCTCTGTGCACTCAGGTAAGAAGCGTTCTCCAGGTATGCGCCAAACCCAAACTCGTCCATCGGATTGCCAGAGTGTGTAACGAGATTCGTCTGTCCACATTACACGTTTCCATTGGTCCATTGTCCAGTTTCTGTGGGCTTTGCACCACTCCAGACGTCGCTTGGCGTTGACCCTGCTGATGTGGGGCTTGTGGGCAGCAGCACGGCCATGGAATCCCGTGTGCAGTTCCCGACGAATTGTCATGGTACTGGCATCATTTGCGGAGGCGTTTCGAAACTGTGGCAATTTTTTCCGCCGAGGACTTCCGGTTGCTGCGGGTGACACGACGAAGCACTCGACGGTCTCTGTCCGTTAGTTTCTTGGGTCTACCGGTTCGTTGTTGAACTGTTGTTGATCCCCGGGTCTTCCGTTTCATAATGACATCGCCTACTGTTGACTTGGGTATCTGAAGAAGGCTGGAAATGTCACGCACGGACTTGCCGCATAGGTGACATCCAACGATGGTTCCACGTTGGAACTCACTGAGCTCTGCCGAACGACCCATTCTTGCCAATGTCCAAGCAGAGTTGTGTCTGAAGGTGTGGGAAGCTATTTAAAAGATGTGCAAGTCATTATCATGTGACATTGGGCCAATCGATGATCTGTGAGGGGTGTCCGGATATATTTGATCATATAGTGTAGATGTTGTACAATATTATCAAATCGATCTGGAAGTCTTCTGATTACACTGAATACAGTAAACAACGAGTCCATGTCATAACCGGCCTCTTTGAGCTCTTTTACTTTTTATCGAACTCGTGCGATATAGATGGCAATTGTTTCAACACCATCCTTGAATCGTAGTTCGAGGAATTCGTCAAGTAGCCCTGCAATACGGCTAAGAGTCTTTGGCTCGAAATTTTCCCGGAGTATTTTCCATGCTTCATATCCAGATTTAACATCTTCCACAATTGTATATACGTCTTCGTCAACAGAGAGAAGTATAAGAGTTTTAGACTGTATTTGTCTTCTCTTGAAGTCCTTTTTCTTTCTCAGTAACTTCTTCTCGTGGTTTTAAATCTGGGTTTTCGATGAATTCCCAGCAGTCATGATGTTCCAGTAACAGCTTGCATTCTCTTTTCCATACTGCATAGTTGGATTGTGTTAACTTCTGGATGCCCTCTGTACTTAAGTTGAAGCTAGCCATTTTATTAATAAAAGTGGCTTAATCCTTTTTTTTTTTTTCGTCACTCTGTAGTCGCTTTGTTTTAACTCACGAATCTTGTTCGACTTGTAGGCCCATAACCTGTTGTGAAATTGCTAGCCGACGTAAAGTATGCGTGAGGATTGTAAACAAGCAGACAATTAACAAGGGACAGGAATTGAAATAATTTTATTTCAGAAGATGAAGAGATAAAAAAAAAACCACTGTAAAGATCCAAGAATAATATTAATTACTTAATTGTCATTAAGCACAAACTTTTTGTCATATAATCTTTCTAGCATAACAATTATTCTTTAACTTTATATAATATTATTTGCCTAATATCTGACACAAAGAAAACTTTACTTTAAATTTGCCTTCTAGTTTTAATTCATAAATATTTAATTCAAATTCCATGGCTAACAATGTTTAAATAATGTGGCAGCTATTTAGGACTTTTATAATTAATTTATGTTTACAAACCTTTTATTCTTGGCGGAAATCTTTATATACAGAAACAATCTTTTGATTGATGAATCTTTCCATAGAAACTCAACTTAAGTCATTACACGACTATATTTTATGTTCAACTTAATGGAGAAACTTTAGAGCGTTCTTCTATGCCGCACGTATTCAAATCGATTGTTGAAAATTATTATATTTTGAAGGCCTTGAAGTCACTTCAGATGTTGCAACAATAAAAGGCGATTCATAGTTCACAAATTAACGGCGGCTAATTAGTGCAAAATTTTTTTTTTTTTTAATATTATAACAGACACCATTAATTGGACCGAGGGAGAGGAAGCCGTCGGACTGTTCCCTTTTTCATTGCGGGAGTACGTGTTAAGCGGTACAGGAGGGTTCATTCAAAGTTCTTCCAGTTTTCCTCTTCATCGATGAATATTTTCAGCGGACGCTGTACGTTGGTGTTTTACGGCGAGATAACGGCAAAGTAACGTCGGCCCATAGTGCAACGCCTCGTCTAGTTAAGCTCCGTTTTTCATGTGCAACGAAGGTCGTCAATGACAGTGTTACACATCTATGTATCTCTTTAATGTGAGTGGTCTACAGCAGCAATATATGCATCAGTAGTAACCAGGGGATCTGCGATTCTGTAACGTAGTGCAAGTGCGACGCTTCATTTGTGTGTGTGTGTGTGTGTGTGTGTAGTGCGCTGTATTTATTCCATGATCACGAAGTGAAGTGTATTTCCTGCGTGTGATCTTCATTTAAAAGCTGGTAGTTAAGCTAAAGCTTCATATGCGAGTTTTCTCCCACTATCAGTTGGAACAACATTCGACAGTTGTGTAATTTTAGTGCTTACGAGATATTTGTGATTAAGCGTCAAATCATCTCAGCGTATTTGTGCGGTCAACTTCAGTGGCAGCGGTGTTTTATAGTAGTATGTTCAAGTCGGCGTATCGACGAGTTTTTGTGAATGTGCGCGCCTATCTGCGTCAATTCAACGAGGCATGTATCCTCTTTCCTCTTTGGCATCTAGGCATCTGAAATCTCATCACAGCATCAGTTTGCTCTTTAGTGCTCCACTGCGAGATTTCCGCAATGGGGAAGTTGCATAGAATTTTTTTTAAAAAAAAGAAACCTTGTTTTTTATAGATTTCAATATGCTGAATACGAAAATCACGGTTAAAAACCTTAAAAATAATTAAAAAGCTATTAAAATTAATTTTAAAAATGCGAAACCACGCCTCCAAACTGAAACGATTTGTGATTGGTTAGTTCCAATTTGACGTCACGCGCCATGTAAACATTCACGATAGCGAGTGATCTCGTATAGGTCTCCACGTGCGTTAGCAAACTGCAATCTGCACGTTTATAAAATTCCGATCGTCTTTCTTGAATTAACATGACTGATTCCGAATATGAAAAAGGACAATCGGATAATTTGCCTCAGATTGATTCACTGATGGTTGCAGATTTTTTCCGAAACGATGAGAGATTCATATCGGCCGAAATGAGATGGACTAAAGCACGAAGGTAGGTTGATTTTTGAAATCAATGTTTTTCTTAACGAACGCCACATGAAGCTGTAATAATTTTGTTTGTTTTGATTATACTACACTATTCACTTGCAATATCATCAGAATATATAGCTATCTGTAACATTATTCACATTACAATGTCCAGAGAGAGAAAATGTAAAGTATCGCGTTACATATAGGCCATATGATCAAACTAGGCGTTTGGAATAGTCGCTCTAATTTTAAATCGAAAAATCGCTAAGAAATTGCATGCTTTATTCTATTATCACTGTGATAACCGTACTGTTAGATAATACACCGTTGATTAAGATTAGCTGAAAATCTGTGGGCACTTTTTAGATGAATAAACAGCGGCCTCGACTAGCGCGCTGTCTATGCCATCGCACTGCCCGAATACGCGAATAAGGCCGCCGTGCTTAGGCATGAATAGTGCAATAATAATCTTTTTAAGTAAGTAAATTAACATTCACTTCTTATTTCTTTTTATCATGAACGCTTTCTATAAAGATCATTGTGTTTACAATTTCATAGGGCATGCAGAGAAGAATATGGCGATTCAGCCATAGGCTATGTTCAGGTGAAACGCGAGGATGGAATATGTTTCGTCAAAGCCAGAATAACACCAGAGCACAGAGTGAGAAGCAAATACTATTCTGTACAAGCAACTATTAATGAGAGAGAAGAGAAAGTGGAAAATGTTCAGTGTTTCGATTGTGCTGCATCAGCAGGTAAAATGTGATCACGAATTCAGTTATGAAAATGAAACTTGCAATTTCACTTTTTTTTTTTGGGTCTACTTTTCCAAGGTGGATGTAAGCATGCCATTGCTTTGTTGATGTGGCTTCATCGCAGGAGTGAGGAGCCAGCCCCAACGTCTGTAGCTTGCTATTGGAAACGATCAGTTTTATCTTCAGTTGGAAGTGGCAACAATTTTGTAAAAGCTGAAGATATAGGTGTAAAAAAGAAAAAACAGAAAGGTGTGGAAGCGGAAATTTTCTTAGTAAAGTAATTGCAAGAGGAAAGATATTAAAAACAAAAAGTGCCTTGCTGAAACATTATGAAGACCCAGATCAGTGAAGGAAGTTTGGAATAGATATGTTGATCCAACAATTTATTGCCAATGGAGAATGCAATGTAGACGATTTTATTAAATTCTGCAAAAATGAGATGACAGCTGAAATCTGTATAGAAATTTCTAAAATTACAGCCGAGCAGTCTGAATGCAGTAAATGGTTCGATTTGAGATATGGAAGGATAACAGCATCAAAACTCCATGAAGCTGCTCACTGCAAAACAAACGATGGTTCACTGGTTGCACAAATTTTAGGAGGAAAAGGTTTAACCAGCACACCAGCAATGAACCGAGGAAAATTTTTGGAAACTGAGGTGATAAGGTGTATAGAAAATATAACTCAACAAAAATTTAAGAGAACTGGCCTGGTTTTAAATAAACAACATCCAGTTTTTGGAGCAACTCCAGATGCCATAAACAACAGTTATGTCGTGGAGATAAAATGCCCAAACAGTGAGAAAGACAGAAAACGGTATGTTACAGAGAAAGGTGCACTATGTGAAAAATTTCGTGCCCAAATACAGCTCCAAATGCACATGTGCAAAATGAATAAAGGCTTGTTCTGTGTGGCAAATCATGATTTTGAAGAAAGCAAGGAAATAACAATCACTGAGGAGGATTATGATGAAACTTTTATTTCAAACATGATGGAGAGTGCATTAATATTTTGGAAAACCTCCATTTTCCCTAAATTAATCGATCAATAAAATATATTAAATAGCCTTAATTTCATCTTTTTAATTTGAAAGTCACACATTAAGTCACTGTTGTAAATAAGAATAAACACAAAAACTCATCTTTGAAAAATGATTTAATATTGGTTCACATGCCTGTACCAATTCAAATTTACTGATTTCTATGCTAATATTAATATTTTTCTTAAAATGAATGTAGATTATTTATTAGGTAAACAAATGAGCTTAATCATCATTATAATTGCCAAATATTGAGAAATTTATTACTTTCTGTATTTGTGGACGCAGAAGCATTACATTATTTAGTCTTTTGGGCTGGTTAGATCAGTTACCAAGTCCCATCCTTGCAATCTGATTAACCAGCCCAAAGGACTGTAGAGAGCGTAGTGCTTTTGGGTTTACAGTAGCTTAATTGGTTATAGCATTGACACACTTAAAGCTTCCTGGTTCGAGCTGACCTGTGTAATTATTTTTTTAGTTTTCATTTATAAAGTATATACAGGACGCTCAACATTTACTTAATCAAGGGACTCTGTAAATTTATTAACCCACACGCTATCTGAACTGCATGTTCAGTTTGATTTATTAAGCATTTGTCGATTACAGAGTGCGGTTTTAGATAGCTAAATTCTCTGATACGTCTTATTACTCTTTCGATGTGTATTCTTAAACTCGCAATTATTTTTGTTTCTTTAACTGCAGCTGGAGTCATGTTATCCTTTACTGTTACACTTGGAGGGCGAATCAGTAAGCAATGTTTTTCACAAATGTATTTGTCCAAGTGCTTGAATCCCCTATCAGCCATTATTGCCATACCCGGAGAGAGACAATTTAAAAAACCGCAATCTTCCACCAGCTTTACATCTGAACATCGACCTCCGTATCTATTAGATATAAAGTTTCACTCCATCTGGGGTTGATGAAACTAAGTACTTTAACGTATTGCATTTTTTATACTCCGACCACGTAAGTGATTGGTGTAAAGGATTACTTGGCTTTTCAATTTCAATTTCAAAGCAGTCTATTATGCACTGGACATTCCTGTATCGCGTTCTAAAAGGTAGTGGTAGTAATTTCTGTATCGTATTTTTTTTTGGCCACACAATCAATTCCTTCATGCAGGATGCAATTACGGGCAAACACACAGAAAAAATTCTTGATGCCTGGGATTTTGAAATTCCAAAATCATCAGACAGAACAGAAAATGGTTCATCGAGTCTAATTTTTTTTAAAACTAGAAAAACTGCATCAGTGGGGATCAATTTCTTCATTCGGCACCAAATCAACTCTTCACTTAAGTATTCAATAATATAAAAACAATCTTCTGGCACACCTAAATACAATCTAGGGTTGCTTTGTAAAACAAGCCTGGTTCTTTGTAAGGAAAGTTCCTGTGTTTTAGTACTTTCTTTTTCATTATCATACTCTTCATCCGTCTCAGCAGTCTCAGTGGCTAATTCCATGTAATCAGGCTCCAAATTATCATCCCGTGGGTCTTCTACAGTAATCTCAGTTTTTTTATTAGGCGTCGATGAAATCTTTATTGGAGAGCAGGAACTATTCAACAATTGTGTGGTCATGCTGACTTGGATGTGTTTGCTTCGAAATGCAGGTCTACTGTGTTGATTTATCACTTGTCGGTCTACATTGTGTTGATTTATCATATGTCTGTGTTGACTTCTCACCAACATCTTCGTTAACATCTGCATAAAAAATGTACATTCAAATTACAATGAAACATGCATAAAAATCAGTACATGCATTTTACGCTAATGAAATATGAAAATCTTACTTAGCGGTTCAAGGATGGTGTCATTGCAATCAGATTCATTTTTTGGAGAGGTGGAAACTGTATGTATAAAAAACAAGGTTTCAATGAAGGAAATTAAAGAAGTTATAAAGAAATACTCACGATTCTAATATTTTGAATAAGAGCTTTGGTTTCTTTTGTTTTATCTTTTTCCCGTGTTATTATTTCTTTCTTAATTTACTTAAATAAGGCACATTATTATTTCATCATATGAAGATGTAGTAATTAAATAAATTCGAAGTTTGAAGGTGACCACAGGAACTAATTTCATGCGGAAAAATTGGGGGGGGGGGAGCTATTCTAAAGGTTTACCATTGCTTGTATATACCTAGGTTTTCTTCAGACTCCCACGTTGGTAATAGATGTGAAAGCGTCTTCGACATCTTGCAGTCGTTTTCGCTTCATAGCCGCTGCCCTAGGTCGAGTTTGATGAGCCCGCTTTCTATCTGACTGGCATTCAAAAATATGTGGGACCACGTTAGGCTTCATGAAAATTTTGCCACCCATGAGTGAATACCAGTAGAAGTTTTCCATGTCATCTTGTAGCTAGTATAAATCAGTAGTCTTGAATTATTCACATTAAATTATATATTACGTATATGCAAAAAAGTAATACCTACATTGAAATGATCCTGGCAGCAGTAGAGTGTCGATTTAGCCCCGACTCCATTATACGTGGCAGTACTCCTCGCAGCTTTTATCCAATTTTTTCTTCTCTCGGGATCCTTAGGTACACTTACGAATATTTTATCAGGCGTCGTGGTGGTGGTATTTTTACACATAGGAACAAAGCAATATTTATAACCGTTCATTCTTAAAAGAATGTCAGAAGTGATAGCGATAGTATAAGCAGCACTGGTAGCAGCGAGAGCGATTGATGTTTCGATGGCGTATGACGTCAGCACACGATTGAGCTATGACGTAGCGTTTTTTTGCGGTATCAAGTTTAATAATTTTTTAAAAAATAACTATGCATAATTAGAAAAAACGAATATCCATTCCGTTATATTGATGTTCTAAACTATCGAAAAAAATTTTAAAAAAATTTCATGCAACTTCCCCATTCTATAAGTCCAACGTGATTGCGACTTTCCAAGACTTGGATCTATCGCCCAGATTGGATCCGTACCTCGCTCGTCTTGTCAAGTCGGAGTCTTGTTAACTTACCTGTAACATTTCTGTATCTGCGTTACCTGAAAAAGATTGACTTGTATATACCTATGGGAAAAGGTTAAATCCACCAATGAGGACGTTGGCTTAGGTCTTAACCACTTACCTGCGTTATGAACTTTAATAATTGACTTTATTCCACTGCGAGAACTTTATTTGTTTTCAAGAGCTTTGCAAAACAATATACTTTATTATTATTTTAAAGAAAATAAAATATTTTTCTTTCACTTTATATCGTTCCCTTCTCTTGTCTCGTACTCTGCTAAATCCACGTGACATAAGCTAGCTAATTAAGGCTAATTATGGAACTTTTTTTAAAAAATTATTTTAGTAAGCTACAGTGCTATTTTATTTCGTAGGTTATTAATGCAGAAGTTCTGTACACAGCACATATGGTGGAAAGTAACCTGCCTTATGCAGAAAATGTTTCCTGACAGCAAAGTGGCCAATGATTATGTATGTGCTTGCATGTGCTCGTACAAAAACTGCATCTATTGTGAACGAAGCTTTAGCACCAGAATGCATCAAAGAACTGGTTGAACTGATGAAAATTCAGCCATATTCCTTGTTAATAGATGGAAGTAATGATAATGATCGAAAAAAAGTGTATCCAATAACCGTAAAAATATACGATGTGCAAAGGGCTAAAATTCGATCTTGTTTTCTTGACATTTGCTCATCTGAATCTTCAACAGCTGAAGGGATTTATATGAAACTTAGCAGTGTTCTTGAAAAGTACTGCTTGTCATGGAAAAACTGTGTAGGTTTTGGCGTTGATAATGCTTCCGTAAATATAGAAAAGCACAACTCCATTAAAACAAGAATTCTTAAAGAAAACAGCAATGTGTTTTTTATGGGCTGTACTTGCCTTATTGCCCATAATACTGCATCAAAAGCACATGATGCACACACTGGATTCGATTTAGAGGAGTTTTGCTCTGATAATCTACAAATAGAAAGCAAGAGCTCTCTAGTTTCTATGAATTTTGTTCTATAGAGTGGTATGATATTCTGAAACATATTAATATCTGTTGGCTTAGCTTAACAGAAATCTTAAAATCTTTGAAGGTCTCAAATCATATTTTCTGTCTAATGATGAATCACAGATTCGTTTTCAAAGAATTCAAAGAGCATTTCAAGATCCAATGACGGAGATTTACTTGTTGCTTTTACAGTCTATTTTACCAGTATTTTCTGAGCTGAACACACTATTGCAAAGTGAGAACCCATGTATCTATTTAGTTATTTCAGCAGGAGAATCAGTACTTAGAAAGTTAGTAGGAAGATTATACAGTGCAGATATTTTAGTAACTGTGATGACATATCAAAATTGAACTGTTTTGAAACCAGAGAAAGAGTTAAGTGATCATGATCTCTTTGTTGGATTTTCTACTAGGAAAACATTGGAAAAAGAAGTAACGCCCTGTATGAAGAAAAAAGTCTTTGCTGGTGTATGAGAATATATAAAATGCGCAATTTGTTACCTTTTGAAAAATTTCCCGTTTTGTGATGAAGTACTGAAAAATTCTGTCTTTGTTGATTATGACAATCGAAAAAAATCTTCCTTTGCTAATGTTGAATATCGGTGGAAGGATGGTTCATAATACTGTTCCTATTAACTAAACAGGTGGTGGCCTTACAGTATAACAGAGGGACATCAGGAGTTCCAACTAGTTTCGCCATTTATTCCCGGCTTTGAATATTTTGTTCACAGATACAACAAAGTGTTGAATCTATCTGATAGTAATCTAAATGAGCTATATGATGAGTATACTGATTATATACGGTATGAACTTCCAGTTAATGTAAGGGAGAATTGTGTAAAAGATGGAACAAATATGCTTAAAATGGACAATGTGTGGCATGAACTATCGCAATCATTCAATATGTCGGGAAATCAGATGCTCAGAACATTGAGTAAAATAGCTGTTAGTTTTGGTGTTGCCTCACCAAAGAATGTGTTAAATGCTGCAAAAAAAGCACATGAATTACAATAAAAAACATAAAAAATGAAAATATTTGTTAAATTTAATAAATTAATCTACTTAATAACATTTAACTGGCTTAATTTTTTCAGACTGTGAACTTCACTATGCTTTTTCAACCTTAGCTTTGGACTATTTATAGCACTACTATAAAATCTACCATTACATTAACTTCAAATCTCCTTTTGACTGCAAAATAATAAACATCCCACAAGTATCCATAGAAATCCCGCAAGTTCGACCATTTTGCCCCACTTTCCATTTTCAGGAAGTTGGCAGGTCTGGTTTCAACAATGTCCATCGTTTTAGAAAAGAACGCACAATTCGATGAATTGACGGCGGCTTTAAAAGTTTTTGAAATTTCAACATGTAGTCAGTTTGCTATTAAAGATTCAAGAACGTTGAAAAGCGCATTAAAACGCGTTTCCAATGCCATCAAATGTGCTGATCCGGCTGTAAAATATTATTCAATCGTATATCAATGTTTTCGATCCTATGTGTATCGAAGCCATGGCCAAGGTGTTAGGAAAAATCAAACATAAGCTTTTGAGTTCTTTTTTGGCAAAATTTTGTCTATTTTTTAGTGTTTCTATACACAGTTATATTTCATTCATATATTTTTCTTATTAGAAAATTGCTTTAAAATCTTTTTAAAATCTTCATTTGTCAATTGAGATCCTTATTAATTTCACTATCTAGAACCCAAAAAAAAATGGATGCCCTGCAAGAATATATCTGAGGCTAAACAAAGATGGCAAATTGGAAGTCATAGAAATGGATTTGAATCATAATCACGAAAACGACGCAAACATATTCAAGCATCTTGCCAGGTAAAGACAATTATCTGCAGCAGAATTAACAGACAGAACAATTACTACGCTTCAAGGCAAATAAGAATTACTACTCTTCATTTTTGCACTTTTTAATTTCGTGTTTGTATTTAATTCTTAAAAAATAAACACTTTATTAATGGTAAAGTTTATCGTGTTTACAATACTGATTACATTAAATTTCTGATAGGCCTATATTAGTCCTTTCATTAATTAAAAAAAAAATCAGTGTGTCGTATTATAAATCAAGTTTCAAACATAAAGACAATTTTTTAAACGATCAAATCAATAGCACCCATAACTCAATCTTGTCTTTAACCCCTTGTTAAGAAAGTTTTGTTTTCATTTTCTGCCACTAGGTTTATTTTGTCTCTTTTGCCTCTTTTTCCAATGTAGTTAGTTGCGATATATTCTCACTGTAATAAAGACGTTGTCAACTGTTTCTCCCGCCTCCTTTTGTTCTTCATATGATGATCTCCGAAGTTTCATGAAACAACCGCAACATAAATGTTGGTCCTTCGAGCCGGATAGTAAGAAGTTATCGAAGCGAGATCATCGTTGCAAACTTAAAGTGACTTTTTCCTGTTTTCTGGAATCGTGCCTTTGTTTCCTGCCCGCTTCGTCTTCCCGCTGCAACTCAAGCTGTTTTCCCGCCCAGGCTGTTATCGTTCGTTCATGCCTGTAAGTAACGCTATCGTCTCAGTTTCTTTCGCCTCTTGTTCACGTTACTGCTCAACGTTTGCTGCTGTTGCTGTTTTCCAATTGTTGCCTGCCCCCGCCTTGACGCATATTGCTTTCTGGCTCCTCTGCTCAAGGTCAAACCTCTCCTCTCGTATTGGCCGCCATTGTTAATTCTACAAGTAGCGTTCATTCTTTTAAGACTGTGCCTTCTTCTACTGCATTTTTATAATGGAGCAGAAGAAAAAACGTGCTGCCATTAAATCGCAATTGACTCGATTTGAGAACTATTTGCAAAATATACAGATTTCGAACCCAGCACCTGGAACTTTGCCTGTTGTTGTTTACACTCAATTGCGTGAAAGATTAATTCATGTAAAGACTCTGTTTGCTTCCTTCACCGACGTGCAACTTGAGATTGATACCCTCACTGATGACACCGATGGAGAATCTCATATTTCTGACTTTGAAACACATTATTTCCAAGCGATCTCCACGGCTAGTCTCCTGTTGGAACAAAACACTCCTCCCCGTCCATCACCGGCCGCTTCCGTTATACCCCGTTTCCACGGACTGAGAATTCTCGATTCGGGAAACTCGATTTGACAAACTAGATTTGCGAATCTAGTTTTAGAATTCCAGCCTAGTTCCACGAACTGAGTTTCTATCGCTTTTATTCGACTGCATTGTGGGATTGTTTGAAGTGAGGTATGCAATGTATTGTGGGACTGTCAACAAATATGAATGCCCAACAAAGGAGTAGAATTTTGTACGTGTCTCTACTTAAGCGTTTAAAATATCTACTGCTTACAAATCAACAAATTAGCTTTATTAGCTTTATTATCAGCATCATAATTTACATATTTTGTGTAGAATTGCAAAACCAATCACATCTCGGCCATTTTGCAAAGTGCAACTGCAAGTACGAGCTGCGACGCGAAACTAGTTTCGTAGCTGAAACGAGTTCTCAGAACAAGTTTGAACGAAACGAGTTGGTGAAACGAGTTTCGGTTCCACGGCATTACGGATCTAGTTTCGCGAACCGAACCGAAAAAAACTCGGTTCGTGGAAACGGGGCTTTAATGAGGCACCAGGCATTCTCTCATCTTCAACTGCAACTCCATCTGCTGTCAGCCAAGTTAAGTTACCCCTTATCAACTTGCCTATTTTAAATGGGAATTTTGACGAATGCCTTAACTTCAGAGACTTGTATGTCAGCTTAATTCATGACGTTGATAGCATTAGTCCTGTGCAAAAGTTTCACTATTTAAGGTCTGCACTGACTGGCAGAGCTGCTGAGTCTATAAAAAATCTCTCCTTAACGAGTTCTAACTACAATATCGCATGGGATACTCTTAATAATCGGTACAATAATAAAAGGATATTAGTGCACAGCCGCATCAAATCTCTTTCATTGTGAAACCGTTGGAAGGGAGTCATCCACCAAAATCAGAGCCATGATTGATCGTGCAAGAAAGCATCTTGGATCATTGGATTCCTTGCTAGACAGAAAAATGCAAAGGGACGCCATTCTGGTTTATTTAATTAGCTCCAAACTAGATCCTACGACCATGAAGGAGTTTGAAGGAAGATCATCTTCTATCTCATCTGCCACCTTTGATGAGCTTCTCAAATTCCTCGAAGAACGTTCAACGCTTCTAGAGACCTTGGAACAGCGACATTCTAAGCCAACGAATGATCGTGCTCCTGTGAAATCTTTCCTTGCGGCTGCATCCACCTGCGCTGTTAGCAGTAAAGATCATGTAGTTTACTCCTGTCCTGCCTTTAAGCAACTTTCTATCAGTAATCGTATTGCCAAGGTGAGAGAAGCAAAGCTCTGTTTCAACTGTCTTTCTAAAGAACATTTCACAAATTCATGTAAGTCAAAGCACAACTGTTCACGATGCCATGCACGTCATCACACTCTCTTGCACCAGAACAACGATGGCTCTCAAGGAAATTCTCCTGGTGATGCTAGTGCCCGCATCGCCTTATCTTCAATGACTGTTCCTGAGCATAATGTTCTTCTCTCCACAGCTGTTGTTAAGGTAGACGACTCCCAAGGTGTTAATCATCAAGCAAGGTGTTTGCTCGACTCAGGGAGTATGTCTTCATTCGTCACCACGTCCTTCTGTAACAAGCTTCAGCTTCCTGTTTTCCCGATAAACACTCGAATTCAGAGTGTTACTGGTTCCATCACATCCGTTCACTCCTGATGTGACTTGGTCATTAGATCTTGTGCTTCTAATTTTTCTTTAAAGGTACAGTGCTTAGTAGTGCCACAAATTACTGGTTTGCTCCCTAGTTCCCCTATTGATCCCACGTTATTTTCCTTTCCACCAAATGTGCAATTAGCTGACCCTAATTTCAATATTCCTGGTGAAGTAGATATTCTGCTGGGAGTGAGCTGTTTCTGACAGATTGTACAAGGATGCCGGCTCTCACTTGGAGCCAGATGCCCTTCGTTGCACGCCTCTCGTTTAAGGTGGATAGTTGCAAGTCCTCTTAGTGGTAGCTTCCCCCCTTGTAAAATTACTAAGTGCAATCATAGCTGTAATGTAGATGATATTCAGCACCAGCTGGAAACGTTTTGGAAATTAGAAGAAGTTTCTCTTCCCCACTCTCCTCTTGATAAGAATGAGTGTGAAACGCATTTTAGAAAAAATACTGTACGTAACAACGATGGAAGATTTGTTGTCACTCTCCCCTTGCACAAGCCCCCTGAGTTGCTGGGAGATTCCTTTCATTTGGCAGAGAGAAGACTCTTGAATCTCGAAAGACGTTTCAAATCCAACCTGGACTTGTATCATGTCCGAATATGAGCGCTTGGGACATATGTCGCCATGCACGCCTGAGCCTTCTGAAATCTCTTACTTCATGCCACACCAAGGAGTTTTGAAGGAAGACAGTCTTACGACTAAGTTGAGAATAGTGTTTAATGGTTCGGCTCCTTCAGCATCAGGTTTGTCACTCAACTCTATACAAATGGTCGGCCCATCCATTCAACCAGATTTAACAAGTATCCTCTTGAGATTTCGAAAACATGTGGTCGCCTTTATAGCTGACATTGAAAAAATGTATCGGCAGGTGTTAGTTGTTCCTCAACATCGTCCATTGCAACGAATTCTTTGGATGCCCTCTCCCGACGTGCCTATCAAAGTTTACAACCTCAACACAGTCACTTACAGCACAGCCGCTGCCAGCTACCTTGCTATTCGCTGCCTCTTTGAATTGGGCAATGAATGTACTGACACCCAGCCAGAGATCTCGAGGGTCATTAAAGAAGACTTCTATGTGGATGATCTACTTAGTGGAGCTGAAACCGAAGTTGAGGCCCATCAAATCTGCACAGCTCTTTCTGCAAAGCTTCAATCCGGTTGTTTTAACCTTCGAAAATGGGTGTCGAATAACACTGAAATTCTAAGAGGTTTTCAACAAGTTGAAGTCCACCCTATGATCATCGACATTGCTTCACACGAATTCACAAAGACGCTTACGCTTGGGTTGTTGTGGGCTCCCGCCGACGACGAGTTGAGATTCTCGTTCTCTTTGCCTTCGCAGCTAAAAATTACAAAACGGGCCGTATTATCCAGTATTTCACAGATTTTCGATCCGTTGGGCTTTCTAGGCCCTTGTACTATTTTTGCCAAACTTTTCTTGCAATCTCTGTGGTTGGAGAAGCTTGCCTGGGATGAGGTCCTTCCAGCCTCTCTTCAGAAGCAGTGGCTGAGCTTCAAGTCAGACTTCCCAATTCTCAATGAGGTTAGATTTCCTCGTCGAGTCATTTGCGATCAGCCTGCTTCAGTACAACTGCATGGATTTTCAGATGCATCTTTGAAGGCTTACGGTGCCTTTGTTTATGTTCGTTCAATTCAATGTGATGGATTCAATTCCTGTAAGCTGCTTTGTTCAAAGGCTGAAGTTGCATCTTTAAAGACTGTTTCTATTCCAAGGCTAGAGTTCTGTGGAGCCTTGGTTTTGGCCCGCCTTGTCCATCATGTTACCATGGTTCGGCCGGGTGTTTAAAATCCTTAAAAAGTGCTTAATTTTCTTCCCGTAGCCTTAAAATTTGTCATTTTGTCCGAGTGCTTAAAAAGTTCTTATTTTCCCCCATATATAGGTTGCCAAATTTTTATTTCCCTTTGTAATTAATCGTCAGTCCATTCAACATTCGCCATTTCCTACTTTTCTCCCCATACAGCACGTGATTTACCGTGGGGGGGGGGGGGGGGGGGGCTCACACCCCCGACGCTGAAGAATGACCAATAGGGAGAAAGTTGACATTCCTTCTCTTCCGAAATATACGGATGTCACGTGGTATCGGGACCGCGGACTGCCACCTGCGGTCGTTAAGACTGCGTTTTTTACTGTCTCTTTTATCGTGTACCACGTGATGTCTCAATCTAATTAATGATATTCGGTATCAGACATTTCTTATATTTCTTCTCATCAAAATGCCGGGAAAATGCACTTTTAATATATTTTGGCTTCAAAAAGAAGTTTATAAAGAATGGCTGATACCTTATGAAGACAAGTATAAAGCAAAGTGCCGATTATGTTCCAAAGTTATAGACCTAGGAAGTATGGGAGAAGTTGCCTTAAAAGCTCACATGAAAGGTAGTACGTAATTTTTATTAATTATATTTATTTTAATGTGTATTTCAAGTTTGGCTTCACTCATGTCTTGTTAATTGGTTTTTCTACAAACTTTTTTTGCTGGAAGGCGCATTTATTTCGTTTTTCTTCAGGTTTCGGACGGGGGAGGGGGGGGGGGATTTTGCTGGGACAGTCCCGATTTCGGTAAAATCGTGTTCAAATCTTCAAATGCTACAGTTTAAAATAATGGAAAGTGAATAAACAATGGAAATATACAAGTTGCATTACATGTTCCTACTTTTGCTTGAAAATAATTTAGCAATGTTATTTAAAAAAAAAAAAAGAAAGAAAGAAAGAAAATTTTTGAAATATCATCGCTGTCTATTTTCATAGATTTCAGTCTTTTCCTCTCAAGAAAAATAAAACGTCCATTGAGATAGTTTATAATATTAATCCGACGGACCCGAAGTTTTGTTCTTAAAAATACATGGAAAAAATGTAAAATTAGGTTTTTATTTATTTGTTGCTGTAAATTATTATAGCAGAATATCCATTTTTACTTGCACCTCGATTGAATATTTTGCTATTCTAAGTGTGCTCTTTGGATTAAACCCTACTAATTGTTTTCTTCTCCTGTTTTTCTTGGTTCTTCTTTAAGTATATTTCTTCTTCTTTTTTTTCTTTTTTTGTTAATAGGTATAAAGCATCAAAAACTGTCAGAAGCCAGACTAAATAGTTCCCTTTCTATTTCATATTTTCTGAATAAAGAATTGCTCTCTTCTCATAAAACTCCATCAAGTGAAATATGTTCCCACTACTTCATCAAGTATAGCTTCAAACTCACTTACTTCTAATTTCATGCAAAAAACTGATGTCCAAACTGCAGAAATTATATGGGCACTAAAGACAGTGAAAAACCATTATTCTTATAACTCTGCAGAAGATATTAGTAGTCTTTTTTCTGCTATGTTTCCAGACAGTAAAATAGCAAGTCAATTTTCTTGTGGACCGAAAAAGCCAGCCTATATTATTAGTTTTGGTTTAGCACCACACTTCCAAAAACTGTTAATAAATTCCATTAATCAATTAGAACATTTTACTGTAATTTTTGATGAAACATTAAACTGTGACGAGCCACCCCCTACCCTCCTAGGTCGATAAAGCACCCTGGGTATAATTTGTAAGGGGGAGGAACTGTCAGGGGTTCGGGACCTGGATTAATTCTTGAAGAAATGCTGGCACAGAGACATTATTCAGGTTTCACATTTTTATTCAAGAGCATATACAGGGTCGGTCGGTGTCTTAAGCATAATAGGAGGGGCCCCTCTAAAGCTAAAACTATTTCCTTAAGTTCTAATGGAACACATGTACAAGTTTTTGACATAAATAAACCAGTCAAGCACCATCACAACTCCGAGCATACGCAGATGTGTATATCGAGTATCACAATCAGGTCTCGGCACTATAGAAATCTGTTCCAGTGGATCAAAATACCACCAACTCCCGTGAAGTATTCCTAACCACACGCATGAACGCGTGATGTGACCCCTTTTGTTAAAATGCTTTGAGGGGACGCATTCCAAAGCGCAAATTGACAAACAGTTTGAAAGTTACTCACCCCAGTCGTCATCTAAAATGCACAAACATCTTCATTCACTTGGTAGTATTCTTTCCATACTCACGGTTAAAGTTGTCATTGCTGGGCTCGATCGAACACACAATGGCCGCCATCATTCTGCCAACACCGCCATTTTCCTGCATAGCTAGATAAAATACTATTAAGCCCTGAATCTCATTTAAATGAACTAAATGTATTCATCTTAAACTTTATACATATAACCTGGGTGCTAATTGCACCAAAAATTCCAACAAGAGCTTCCCTACAACACATAGGATATGCAATCCAGGGAGCAAGACAACAACATGTCCGCTCAACATGGCGTTCTTTTGGGGAAGACAAAAAAAATAATATAATACCAATACTTTAACCAACAATACTACATAAAAGATAAAAATAAACGATTGTTTGCTGGAGGCTAAATAAAACTCTAAAGCTGCGGTCACACTTTGCAATTTCCAGCCGCGCTTGCAACTGCAACCGCAACGGCTCTTCCCATTACCTAGCAACCCCCCTCCGAATATGGCGCGGCTGCAACCGCGCCAAGAAACAAAAAGTTTGTTTTTCTCTCGCTGGTTGCAGTAACGCCAACCATTCAGAACGCTTCAGTGTTGCAGTAACTCCAAGATAATTAGTGTTGCAGTAACTCCAAGAGACAAATTTTATTTTAAAATGGCGAATTGGACTTCGGAGAAGGAAGCACGTTTTATCGAGCTCATAGAGCAGTATGATTGTATTTGGAATGCCAATTCCATAAAATATCGCCGGAAGGATCTAAAACTGCAAGCCTGGCGTGAAATTGGTGCCAGCTTAGACGTAAATATCTGATAAAGCTAATAACAATATAGCTTTTTTCTTCTTTCCGAATTTTTCCATGTTTTCAAATAAGCAGACGACCTAAACTTCTTCCTCCTTTTCTTCTTTGGTCTCAATGCCAGATTGTAATATCATTGGTCAAAATATAAGTGGTTGCAATCACAGTGTTTCATAGTGTGACCGCTGAATGGCGTTTACAATGTGTTGCTGCAACAGTTGCAGTTGCAAGCGCGGCTGAAAATTGCAAAGTGTGACCGTAGCTTTAGCAAAACGCTCGTAAAGAGCGGCCGCACACCCTACAAACTAAATATGATCAATGAAATACATTCACCCACCGTTCTATACCAAGCAAACTAACTAACACAATCCACCACAAACCGAACACATCCTATTCACCCAAACAGAAATAAACTGCAGACAAACCACTCACAACAACCAAAACAACAAAACAAAGCATCGCTCATAACACTCGCGCACATCCCTCCCATGACCAGTCGTTCACTATTTCCCTTCCCGTCGGACATATGCAACCCTAACTGACATCAACATGTCACAAAACAATACCAAACAAGAGAAACAAATGGATGTGCATATAAGATTTTGGAACCAAGAACTTAATGAAGTATGCACCCGCTACTTCACTACTGTTTTTATTGGCCACTCAACATCAGAGGATATTCTAAACGCTTTTAAGGAAGCTACAGAAGATTTACACCAAGATAAAATCCTGCAGGTGTCTATGGATGGCCTTGCTGTCAACTGGTCTTTTTACGAAAAGCTTCAAGAAAATGTTATGAATAACTATGGAAGTAAGATCCTTAATGTTGGCAGCTGTGGTCTACATATTCTTAATAATGCATTTAAACATGGAGAATCAGAAACAGGGTGGAATAGTCCTCAATTTTAAGCTCTTCATATTACTTATTCAAGGACTCCCCAGCCCGCAGAGCGGACTTCTTAAAGTTTTCAAACCATAAAAAGTTCCCACTAAAGTTTGTAAAACACAGGTGGTTAGAAAATGTTCCATGTACTGAATGTATGATTGAAATATGGGTGGACATAAAACAGTATGTCAAAATGACATAGAACATTGGCAAAATGTCCGTAAAGGATCAATCAACATGAAGAACCCACCACAGTCTTTTAACATCGTCGAAAATGCATGCAGAAATCCCTTGATAAGTGCAAAGATGTCATTTTTTCTATCAGTAGCGAAACAGCTTCATCCATTTTTGATATTGTATCAGAGTGAAAAACCGTTGTTACCGTTTCTAGCTACTGACATTTTTCTACTGATTAAACAGTGTTTGACCATGTATAATATATTAAAATCTGACACTGTAGAATCATTTTCGGTAGTGAAAATCTGTAATCTTGTCTTCGAACAATTTTTGACACCAATACACGATATTCGTACAGGTTTCTGTACAGAAAAATTGCTGAGAGATATGAAAAAAGAAAAAAAAATACAGAAAATGAAAGTTTGGTGTTTAAAAATGACTGCAGATTGTTCATTATAAAAATGCTTAAGAAAATCATTGAAAAATGCCCAATAAATTACAGTATAGTTCGGCGTCTTGTATGTTTAGATCCAAAGCTAATGACAGATGAAAAAAGCTGTGTTGCAAAAATGCAAAAAATTCTCGAAAAGCTATCAGATTCAAAAAAGATTTCTGAAGATAAATGCGAACAGATATTAAATCAGTTCAGAAAATTTCTAAGTAAAGAAGTAAAATTAAAAAAGGATGATTTTGTAGATTTTGATGTTCATAAAGACAGACTGGATAAGTTTCTTGGGAATTATATGATGAAAGAAGAATATAAAGATTTATGGGAAGTAATAAAGGCTTGGCTAACATTGTCCCACGGCCAGGCTGCAGTGGAAAGAGGTTTTTCTACAAACAAGCATATTGAAGTTGAGACACAATATTTCCCAGAAAATTATCCATGGCCACATAATTTTCTGCGGAGAAATTGAGAATGTGAAAATAACAAAAGATCTGAGAGACTCTGTCTCAGCTGCAAGACAACGATATCTAAATTATTTAGAAAAAGAGCAAGCAGCAGTTGAACAGAAATCACAAAAGAGAAAAAAAGTAGAAGAAGATTTTAATAGCTTTTCTCAAAAAAAGCGTAAAATAGAAAGAGAAATAAACGAGCTTGAAAAAGCTGCAGAAGAATTTGCAGCTAAAGGAGAGATTTTAAAGAATATTGAATTTTTCCTAAAATCAAATGACTTAAGGAAAAAAGCTAAAGATTAGAAAGTTAGAGATATTATTCTCTTATCTTTTCTTCCCACTTCCTATATTTTTTATTCTCATCTTCTATTTTGAATGGAAATAGTTCTTCAGTTACATTTTTAAAATAGCACTGATAATTTCTTGTATCTTGTTTTGAGTATGTCATAATTAAACCTTTTTAGTATAGATATTGCATCTTCTTTTCTCTCTCTCTATCCCTGTATGTGTGGGTATTATATTTACCTGTTGATAATACAGAAGTACTTTTTATTATCTTACTTTACGTGTATGTTGCTCTAAAAATACTGTAGTTTTAATGATGTTGATACTGTTGCTATGATGTGAAACTCGTTGATCTTCCACCACAGGTAGTACTTTCTTAACTTTACAAATATTTCAGATTTTTTTTAGGGGGGGGGAGGGGGGGCATTTGATCAATAAGGACTGTTGCTGTTCTAAAATTTATGTTTGCGAAGAAAGATTAAATGTCTTAACATAAAATATGAGATATTAACAATTGTGTTTAATAAAATTATTAAATTGATCTATATATATTATTCAATGTCATTTTACAAGTTACTTATGAAAAGCTTCAGTTTTTAAGCTTTAGCTGTAGGTCAATCGTAGTACAATGAAAATTAAGGTGCTTATAAAGTGCTTAAAAAGTGCTTAATTTTTTTTCTGTGGAAAGAGTCTGAACCATGGTTACGCAAACAATGAAAGTTGAATTTGATCGTTGCACGATGTGGACAGACTCCACTATAGTTCTTGCATGGATTAAGATGAATCCGAGTCGTCTCCAGATTTTCGTTGCCAATCGTGTCTCTGAGATTCAATCTATCAATCACCAAGATTCTTGGAGGCATGTGGCAGGCGATTTTAACCCCGCTGGTTTGCTGTCAAGAGGAATCTCTCCTACTGACATTATAAATGCAAACTTCTGGTTTAATGGTTCTGATTGGCTGCTAAAGGAAGAAAGTTTCTGGCCGCATTCCATTCCGTCCAATGATCCAGCATCCTTACCAGATGTGAAGCATTCACTTCCATCAGCCAACGTCGTCGCTTCTTCTGATTTTCCCTTTGCCAAGTATTCCAGCGCTTCGAGGTTGTTTCGCAATGTCTCCCTTATATTACGGTCTAAGAATAATTGCCAGACCCCTAGGGGCTCTCGTATACACAGGGCATTAACGACATCTGAATTGAATAATGCTTTCTTGCATCTCGTCAAGTTAGCTCAATCTGAGTCCTTCCCCGAGGAAATTCGAATTTTGCAAAACCCCAATGCATCTCTGCGTTCAAGACTACTCAGTCTTTCATCTTTTCTTGACGCTCAGGGTCTAATTCTTGTCGAAGGCAGACTTGGTAATTCTGCATTTTCTTACAATAAGAAGCACCCTCTTCTTTTGTCTGACAAACATCCCTTGTCAGGACTATTAGTCATGACTGAGCACCTTCGGCTCCTGCATGCTGGTCCGCAATTGCTCCTGTCTTCATTAGGAGACCGATTTTGGAGGAAGAAACCTATGCCAGCAGGTTGTGCATCGTTGCATAAGATGTTTCCGTGCCTCCCCACGAACTGTCCAACCTTTGATGGGCGCTCTCCCAAAGCATCGCGTTGAGGCCACCTTCCCGTTTTCTTCTACGGGTGTTGATTATGCGGGTCCTTTCCTCTTGAAGTCGAAGAGTGGTCGCGGAGCAAGGTCTTTCAACTGCTATGTTTCCCTTTTCGTTTGTTTTGCTACACGAGCTATTCATCTTGAGCTTGTTTCCAGCTTAACATCGGAGGCGTTCATACCCTAAGAAGATTCGTCGCACGACGAGGTTGCCTTGCACACATTTTCTCCGACAATGGCCGCAATTTCGTCGGCTCCAACCGCATTCTGAAAGAACTTGGTGCCTTCCTCAACAGCAATGAAGACTCCCTTTCCCTAGCCGCCTCTACACTTGGAATTGCCTGGCATTTTATCCCCAGTCACTCCCCTCATTTTGGAGGGCAGTGGGAAGCTGGCGTTAAATCTGTAAAACATCATTTAAGGCGAGTGCTTGGCAATGCATCGCTTACTTTCGAAGAGTTTTCTACTCTCCTTGCACAGATCGAGGCTGTGCTCAATTCTCGTCCCATTACCCCTTTATCCAGTAATCCTGATGATCTTAGCCCGCTTACTCCTGGACATTTCTTACTGGGCAGAGCACCTACCTCTATCCCTGATCCAGATGTGGCCCATTTTCCTTTAGCACGGTTGTCTCGTTTCCAGCATATTAAAAGTCTTGTGCAACATTTTTGAAAGAGGTGGAGTTCAGAGTACATCAGCGAACTTCAGCAAAAAACGAAGTGGAAGCATAATTTGTCAACTCTGAAGCTGGGCACTTTAGTCTTAATAAAAGACGATCATCTTCCTCCAGTGCATTGGAGACTTGGACGCATTGTCCAGTTGCATCCTGGTAAGGATAATATCTCTCGTGTAGCTACCATCAAAACTACTAATGGTGACATGAAAAGATCCTTTTCCAAGATTTGTCCTCTGCCATGTAATTAAAACTAGTTTTTTACTTTCATGTTTTTTCTTTGAAAGGAGTCCTTTCAAGGCGGGGGGGGGGGTGTTATATTAAGAAAGTTTTGTTTTCATTATCTGCCACTAGATTTATTTTGTCTCTTTTCCTATGTAGTTAGTTGCGATATGTTCTCACTGTAATAAAGACGTTGTTAACTGTTTCTCCCGCCCCCTTTTGTTTTTCATATGATGATATCCGAAGTTTCATGAATCAACCGCAACACCCCTCTTTCTTTGGTTATCAGATCGCAAGTGGAAGTGCCGGGGATCTATAACGCACGATATGATTTCCTGGGAATGCAAACACTTCCTATTTGAAAAGTAACTGGTAGTAAAAAAAGTAATTTGTACTTAACTATTTTTGAAATGTAGTTAAGCTACATAGTTAAAACTACTTTTACAAGTTAACTATTTGTGTCACCATTTATTACTTTTTATTATTTCAAATTGACAATTTTAAACTTTTATAACAAATTAATTTCATTTAAGGTAATAAATTATAATGCAAATAGCGTGAAGTTTAAATTCAAACAGCAATTCAAAATTTACAAGCATTATAGGTAGATTAAACGCAATCTGACAAGGAATAGCACACAGCAACACATACGTTTACTAGAGGTTGCAGAAAGTCCACAAAAAGGGGGGGGGGGGAAGGGTTAAATGAAGAAAATTTTATTGAAAGGAGTAGCACATGGTAGAGAGTGATGCTAGCCGCATTACCTCTCTGAATGCCCACGGAGATTCTCTGGCGGAGAAACTCCATGGATCTGGTCTCCTGGTAGCGACAACACATAGTTGGTATCATCTCTGTATGGCTTCACCGGAAAATTCGGATTTCATCCTGAATTCTAAGAATTGTCCAGGTATCTTCTTAATACAGGGTGATTCAAAATGATGTCCGGCATGTCAAAAGTTTACTATGCATTTATTTTATAAAATAAATTAACCAGACAGTTTTTAAATTGCAGAAAAACTCAAACATTTATTGATTCTAGCATTACAAATGTTCTATGTGACTCCCTCGGGTCACCGGGACAATGTCAAGACAATAGTCAGTCTCATCCCAAACTCCTTTCAGCATGTCTGCTGTTACTATACTCTGTGCAATAAAAGAAATAACTTGGCGTGGTGCCAGAATGTGCTATTAGCCAATCAGAAGCCTAGCTGAGCGCTCAGCCAGGTTTCTGATTGGCTAATAGCAGATTCTGGCACCATGCCAGTTTTTTCTTTTATAGCACAGAGTATAGTCCGAGAGCATTACGAATTCAATCGTCTCCTCAACGCGCCACAAGTTTCCCACGCGATAAAAATCCCACGAACCTTTGCAAAAATTTCCACAATTTCCCGCAACTCACTATGGACAAAAATTCCCACTAGTTTCTCTGCTTCCATAAGGGCCGCGTGCTAAAAAAGAGTGAAACTAATCTAATCTTATTATAAAGAATCATTAAAACTCGCGTGTGTTGTATTGTAGATAATGGAAATAGTACGTACTATAATTAATACCAAATTCTCTTCACCTTGCCAGCACATGCTTTTCTTGTTTACATAAAGTGTTTACATATACCATGATGATGATATGGAGATTATTGCACTGCACTGCCCTGTATTACAGTATTTTGCATATAAGAAACTGATGCATATTCATCAAAGCAGCAACCACACAGATAGCAGATCCTTATATGCAATCCGGTATCTGATTGGTTCCTGCCTTGACGTAATGGATCTAACCAACACTACCTAGACAGGAGGCCTGATAACGAAAACGTCCGACATTGTTACGTCATCATTACTCGATCATTCTTAATCCTATTTCTACCAATTATAAGCCCTAAACATGGTCTAATAATGATGATGAACAATGTATGACGTTTCCATTATCAGGCCTTCTGTCTAGGTCGTGTTCATCTAACACACAAGCGTCGCTGAAATCCCACCTTAAAGCGAGAAAGCAAATTTTTGTGTTCCGTCAGGAAGCAATGTGAAGAAAACATATACAGTAAAGCCTCGATATAAGAATACCTGATAAAAGGATAATCCGCTTATAAAGATACAGAGTGTACAAGTCCCGTTTATTTTATCTATCCTTTGTAACTCCAGATGAAAGGATACTCCGCTTATAAGAAATCCTTATTAAGGATATTTTCTTCTGGTCTCGAGGATATCCTTATAGCGAGATTCAACTGTGTGTGATTTATAAATGCGTTGACTACTCATAAAAATTCCCACAAATCAGCTGTTTTATAAAAAAAAATCCCCTTTTCACTTTTGCCGAAATTTTTAATTCAAATTCCCACGATATTGAAATTTCCCACATTCTGGCAACACTATTCACGACTAGCTTTACGAGTTGATTTCTGCGGGCTGCGGGTGTACGTGACCCTTATTGCTTCCACCTTTTCTTCACTTAGACGTGCTTTTGCGTATACAAAGACATCCAGTTTCCAGAAATTGATCATACCACAACCTCCAATTGTGGGAAGGTTAAAAATATTTGAGTTTTCCTGCATTTTAAACACGGTCTGGTTAGTTTATGTTATAAAATAAATGCATAGTAAAATTTTGAAAAGTATATAACTTGAGCCGAGTAACGTATTTTTTTTTGTAGTTCATCAGATTTTTATTCAAGTTTGCTGTGATACTTCCGAGAGTTCCAATGATTATTGGGACCAATCTATAGGGCTTATTCACAGGCTTGTAATTTCAAAAACTTAAATAAGATGGCGGACAGAGACGGACGTGCATAATTTTGCTCTCTGAATATCGGAGCTCAGGAACATGATCTTCTCTAGTTATCGCTGAGTTTATGTAATTACTACATAATTCTATTTTTGGATCTCTTAATGAACACCCATAAATACGCCTAAATATGGCAAGAGAAAGCAAAACTCAGCCCGCTCAAAAGCTGCTTCCCGCTTGTTCCCTTACAAAAGACTCTCCTAGTAAAACTGCCTTAGACGATTCCATAAAATTGTTAGTGGAGAAAAGCATTTTTGCCTACTTTTCTGATCCTATGACCATAGACCATATTGTTTCGAGGATCATGGACACAATACTTGAGAAGATGGATCATAAGCTACAGGACTTTTCAGCCAAGCTAAATCAGCTCTCTGAAAATCTGGAGTCTTCAGGTACTCGTCTTGACACCTGAGAATCTCAATTTAACACACTTTAATCGAAACTGGAATCTCTTGAATCTTCTCCTCGCTTAAATGAGTCGACTCGCCTCCACGTGTTGAGAAACGTATGGGTGAGCTTGAGCAACATTCCCGCCGCTCAAATATCAGGATTTTTAATTTCCCCGAGGAACCCACGGAGCATATGCCTAACAAAATCTCTCAATTGATCTCTTCTAAACTGGAGATCCCGCTTACTGGTTCTGACTTCATCGCTATTCATCGTCTGGGTCTCGGTCTAGTACTTCGATTCGACCTGTGATCGCCCAATTGGCTTCTCCCATCATTAAAGATTCTATAATTAAAAACCGTCGTTATCTGCGTGGCTCACCGATAGTGATAGTGGAAGATTTAACCGCTGCTAGATATAGACTGCTACGTTCGGCAAAACAGAAGTTTGGGCCCAGAAATGCTTGGAGTTTTAGTGAACGCATATTTACCAAGGATTCGGCGGGTAGAGTGATGTCTTTAAGCTGTCTTTAAGGAACCCCCAGAGATAAAAATCACATGGGTTTAGGTCAGGACTCGTAGGGGGCCAAAGAAAGCCACCCCCGAATCGATCTGGAAACCTGTTTAAAATGACACGATTTCCGAATTTCTGATTGAGAAAGTCTAGCACTTCATTAGTGGTGTGAGGCCTAGCCCCATCCTGTTGAAACCATTGATGTCGAAGCTCGAGGATGAAGAAAGTTTCCAACATGTTAAGGTAAGCCTGTGACGTTACGGTGCCCTCAAAAAAGAACGGACCAATGATGCCTCTTTTGGAAATCGCGCACCAAGCCATAACCTTTCGTGGATGAAGAGGTGACTTATGGATCTCATGAGGGTGCTGGGAACCCCAAAAACGAACGTTGTGTTTATTAACGTCACCTGACAGATGGCAGAAGGCCTCATCTGACACCCACAGGTTGTCCACAATGTCCTGATTGGCTTCCATTTCTGCTCCAAACTCCATCGCAAATTGTTGTCGCTTCTGTCTTTCAGTGTCTGTTAACTCCTGATAAACATGGATCTTATACGGGAACAGGTGTAAATCCTTTCTCAAAATTCGCCACGTCGTGGTATACCACAGCCCTTCTTCAATGGATAGGCGGCAAACAGATGTTTTGGCAGGGGAATCTACCAACCTTGTGTGAACATTTTCGACAACTTCGGCCGTTCGAACACGAGCTTCGCTCTCGCCTTTTTTCTTGCCTTTAACACATCCAGTGGCACGAAATTGCTTGACAGAATCCATGATTGCTTGCCTGCCTGGTGCGTCTCGACACTTATACTCCTTCCGGAACTTTCTTTGCACGGTTACAGGTGATTTTGTCTCGAAATACCATTCGACAACCTTGCATTTCTGCTCTGTTGATAAAGCGGGCGCCATTTTTCAACAATACGATTTTCATGCAGCACCGTTGCAACAATACAAACTCCAACTATTTAGAAATTCGATATGACGCTCATACTCTTTCAATTGTTTATCCCTAATGCATGTCATTTGAGTGAAATGGTTAGAAATTGACTGAATCACCCGATATTTCTTGGTTTTCTTTCTTTGTGTTTTTTTATTCCTCCTGTTCTTCCGCTATTCTCTTCTTATTTATATACATTCTTTAATTTTTCTCTATATTTCGTTCTTTCTTTTTTTCTTTTCCCCACCTAATTATATATTTTCCTAAATTTTTTCATTACTTCTGTTATATTCTAATTTAAGTTTTTCTAGTATTGGCCTACTTAATTTTTTGTAGTTTTTGCGGCTGTTAATTTATAGTTTATTAAAAATTTTTATAATTTTTATAGGGCTTGTTTTCCTTTTCATTTTTTCATTTCTTTATTTTTTTTCTTACTTTATTCTTTATTATTCTTTCTTTTCTCATCTTCTCTTATCCTATTTTCTAACTTTTATTTTTATTTATTTTTCCTCTATATTTTTCGTTGGCTATACCTTTAATCATTTTAATTATCTACCTCTATTCATCTTCATCCAACATACTGATCCGATTTTAGACCATGTCACACATAGACTACATGATCAAAGAAGTTGGGACACCCCTGTGAACACCTGGGGTGTTTCTCCTGGACTGGACTGGGCCCGCTCATCAAGGTGGACGGAAACCTCAATGCTGATGGCTACAGGACCATTCTGGATAACGGGGCTCTTCCAGCGCTGTGGGAACACTTCGGTGACGGGCCGTTCCTCTTCCAACATGACAATACGCCTTGCCACAAAGCAAGTTCCATATCCGACTGGTTTGACGAGATGCAGGTTGAAGAATTGGATGGGCCCGCCCAGAGTCTGATCTCAACCCCATCGAACATCTTTGGGACGAATTGGAACGACGTGTGAGATCCAGTATGGTTCGCCCTACATCTGTCCAGGAACTGACCACGACACTCCTCGAGGAATGGAGGTCAATACCTGTGGACACATAACGTAAACTTGTGGACAGTATGCTATGTAGGGTGGAGGCAGTTATAGCAGCTCGGGGTGGTCCTACACACAAATGATTGAAGCTTTTTGCGGCTCTACGGTAGAGCAACAGGTGTCCCAACTCCTTTGATCATGTAGTATAGTTAATAATTATTTTTCTTTCCCGATCTCCCTTGAGTGTATTAATTCCAAAATTAACGATAAATGTGGAAACGAACTCAATAAGTATTTCTCTATTTTTTATTTAAATATCCGTAGCATCAATACCAACCTAGCTGTACATTGGCGAATCTCAAGACTCTTGTGATGCAACCTAAAATTTTAATATTTACTGAGAGCTGGATGTACGAACATAGCGACATTCCCGATATTCCTGGCTATCATGCTGCCTCAGTTGGCCGTAGTAATAAATAAACGTAGTTGGTGGTATCTGCGTCTACCTCTTACGTACGCTATCTTTTCTAACCTCTGATTACTGCTTGGTTACACCTGATTATGAGACCTTATTAACCCTTAGAGTTAATAAGAGTACAATGATTTTGTCAATTTATCGCCCTCCAACGGAAATTTATCTTCTCTTTCAGGGAAAATAGTTATTTTAGTGGGTGACTTCTACATTGATTTTCATAAGCCTTCTCCCTCTTTAAACCTTCTTTTGGATCCAATTCTTCGTTCTGGACTTTTGCCTACCACCTTCTCTTTTTCACACTATTCTTTTCAATACAATTCTTATTCAGCCATAGATTCTTGCTTTTCTAATCCAGTTCCATTCTTGTTAGTACTTTTTTAGACTTGGCGATTACCGATCATTTTCCTATGCTTACAATTCTTAATGTATCGTCCTCTATTATCACTCGTAATAACTGTTCTTCTTAAAGAGTATTTACTCCCAATAGAATTGCAATTTTACAGTCCTACCTTGTCTTAACCGATTATTACAATTTTGTCCTAACTAGTTCTACTGATACCAATTCACTATTTGCGTCTTTCCTTTCTCATTTCCAACTTGGTTATGATCGATACTTTCCTCTAAAATCCCGCTTCTACGCTTCTTCTAAAACTAATGTTTATAAGCCTGGGATAACCTCTACTATATTATTACTTATTAAAAAGCAAAATACCTATTATAGAAAATTTTGTAGAAGCCCTTCTCTTAATATGCTCAACAAGTTTAAATGTTTCTCTAATCATGTGAAATTTACAATCAATAAATCTAGACAGTCATATTTCGAATCTCTGTTCTCACGTTTACAATCCAGTAAAGAAAAATGGCGTTTATGAACTGATTTATTACATGGATCTAGATTTCCTCATTCTCCTTATCCGTATTCGGATATGGTCATTCTTCTTCCTTGTCTGATTTTCTTAGCGCTCTCTTGACTCCTTCTTCTAATATCCCTTCGTTATCAAATTTTAACTCTTCATTTTATGTTTCCAATTCTTCTTCTAGCTTTTATGTTACCCCAACTACCCGAAAAGAAGTTTCTGATATTATTGACCAAATAAAATCTTTTCCTGTTCCCGATCCCCTCGGGTTTCGCTCAGACATTTTTATTAGCCTCAAACACTCCATTGCTCATCCTCTGGCTATTTGTCACCCAGTTTGATGACTGATGTTTTGCCCAAGGCTCCTGATCGCTCATCACAATCGAGGAGCAAGCTTGGATGTATAGTAACGCCATCAGTGGTTAACAACCACAATGTAAATAATCTTTTAGGACAAAGTCCTAAGCGCAAGCGTCGTAAAGACAAAAGGCATAAGGTGCGCGAGAGTAAAGGGGCAGAGCGGGAAAATTTAGATCGAGGAGAGGGAGCTGAAAATCGAGCGAGAAGAACACGAGGAAATCGCTCCAGTTTGTTAAATCGAGGGCGTTCAAGTACGCCTCAGAAAATTACGGCCGAGCAGAAAGAACGGCCGGAGTTTTTGAACTATTTTCTCGACACGCCTGAGGGAGAGGAGTTTCGAAAGAAAACGCACCCGCAGCAAGTGCGCAAATTCATGTACTTTTATTAAGACGTTGTTTGTGTTCCATGAATATAGCAGTGGCGGCCCAGCAATCCCAGCAGACTGTGACTTTTCTCTTAGAAGCGAGTGAGCCAGGAGTGACGCCGATCGAGGAACCCGTGGCCGTTGGAACGTCCGTTCATTCGCCGGGAATCACAGGAGACGTTCCTCGACTCATCGCATAGCCCCTCACCGACTTCGCTACAAGGACGTTGGTCGTCGCAGCGGATTTGGAAGCGTCGGAATTGCGACAACTGAGTTCTCTAGACGTCAGCCTAATTCCAGTGGGAAGGAGCGTCTGGATTACACCGTGGATGCATGAAGCCTTTTGGTTTCATGGATTGGGCGACATAGTGCCCTACATGAGTTGGGTGAACTTTCTGTCCTTTAATGCTCTTAAGCTCAATCGCATATACAGTTTCTCTCTCCTACGCTCATGTGCAATATTTTTCCAGCTCGTGAGCGCTGCTTAAAAGCTCAGGGCAAGGCAAGGGGGGGGGGGGGCGAGCTTCCAGGAGAGTTTTTCTTTCTCTCTGAACGCATCGACTCACGTAAGCCATTTAAGCAACGCGCGCGTTTGGCAAAGCATTTTTGTTGCACATTGAGCAACGTTTTGTAACGTTCTAATTCGCCTCTCTTTTTAACTATTTATTTTAGTTATCAACGGCTTCAAGCCCATTATTAACGCGCGGCGTCGCCGTTTTCTCTACGGTGCAGCGGAGGTAGCGTCCAATTCTTCATAGAAGATTCCGGACTTGGCGCAGGCGAACCAAGACGTTGAATGCCCAGTCGGTTGCTACGTCCGCTGTTGTCTCGGTCATCCCAGCTCATTTCGTCTGGGTAATGACAGGAGTTTTTGGTTAGACACAAAGCGGGATCTTTTTGTGGTTCCCCTTAGCGTTAGTTGCGAATATTTGGATTAAGTTTTTCATATATGTTTGTTGTAAATCCGAGGTTCGTTCCTTGGATGGACCAAGGCCTATCATTGGTCGCGCTTGCCGTCGCCTAATATTAGAGCTTGACAAGAGGTCCGTATAGTTTGTTAATTCATCTTCTTATTAACCAGTTGTTAAACGGATTTGTTTATTCCGTTCGGGCAAGGCCCAAAGCCCTAGGCGTTTCTTGCGATTAAGTAAGATCGTGCCCGTTTCATTATTTATACGTGTAATTGAGTCAATTTCTCTTATTTAATTTTAATAAATAACCTATGCCAAAAGATATACTATGTTGTCTCTTGATAGTATGCTTAATCTTCCACTATGCACTACTCTTTTATCCATGACACTATTATTTTTAATTCTTCCATTAGTACTGGTGTTTATCCCCAGGCATTGAAATTATCCCGAGTGGTTCCCATTTTTAAGAAAGGTGACACCAGTCAATATGGAAACTACCGTCCCAACACAGCTTTGCCAACATTTTCTAAAATATTTGAAAAGCTTTTTATATTAGGTTTTCTCACTTTATCTACGACCATAATTTTCTCAATCCGTGCCAACACGGGTTTACTCCAAATTAGACCGTTGAAACGGCTTGCCATGATCTACTCGAATTCCTTTCCTCTGAGATGGCATTGAATAAATATGTTACTTTAATATTTATTGATTTCTCCAAAGCCTTTGATACAGTCCCTATCCATTTGTTACTGTATAAACTAAATGCTTTTTATGGAATTCGTGGTTTGCCACTTTCTTGGCTCTCTGATCTATTATTTAATCCTAGGTACTACCTTTCCCATCTCGGGAAAAACTCGTTTACATTTACCAGGAATTACGGGGTTCCGCAGGGATTCTTTCACCCCTGTTTTTTAATTTATTTGTGAATGATCTGCCATCTATTGTTACGACTCTTAAACCCATTTTATATACAGATGATATTTCTCTTTTGTTATCTCATACTAATATTACTTCTTTGCTCTCAGCTCTTAACTTAGCTCTTGAGAAGCTAAGACAATGGTGTAGTGAAAACTTACTAGTTGTTAATATTGATAAAACAAAGGTAATGTTTTTCCATCAGCGGAATAAGCATAATATACCTCTGTCGCAATATTGTTTATAGTCAGCCTGAGCAATTTAACTGCATCCACTGAGCAATTTTACTGCATCAACTGTTTCATCTTTATCATGGCATAGTCGACATTTAGTCGTTAGTGGTTTTGTGAATTCTTGAGATTTGTGGCTAATGCTTGTTCCTGAGTTGCAAAGTCAAGCGGCTATTGTTAATCGTATTTCTACCAATAATAAGCCCTAAATTTGGCCGCTTGATGATGGTGTAACAATGTATACACCTTTTGTCCGCAGGCCTTCTCTCCAGGAGGTGTTGGGCTAGGGTACTCAAAAAGCACCTGATCATCAGGGTCCAAGCAACAATCCATCCTTCGTTGTTACCAACAAACGAAAACACACTGATTGTTAAAATCCAAGATGGAGACAATGAAGGATGGATTGTTGCTCGGACCCGATGGTCAGGTGACATCATTTGAGTGCCCAGACCTGTCTCTTGTTGGCCTCGCTAGTCACATGGCACATGTTTATACGAACGAATTTGTTGAATGGCTATAACTTCAATGAAAGCGGTCAGCAAAACGGGCTGTTAGTATTCAGTATTTTACCCTTCCAGTAGGACAATGTTTTAGACTTCAAAACTTTTATGAAAACCCTATTGAAGACTCCATTAAAGATGAACTATGTCCGGTTCCATTAATGAAAGGAAACTCGGTCTGTCCTGTCTTATCCCTCTATCTGTCCGATTTTTTTTTTCAATGGGATTACCTGGCTATCCTAATTAATTGCCTTGATTATGTTTCTACCATTCAGCCTTGAGGCCGGTATTTTTCTTATCCTACCACAGTAGTCACTTTTCATCTTGTTCTTTTTATTTTGTGGCAAACGACATCAGATTCCAGTATTCCTAGATACTAGTAAGTTTCCTCAGCGTTCAGTGAATGAACGATTTTTCCCTCCCCAAGTTGGAGTCCTTCTGTTTCTATGATTTTTCCTTTCTTGATGTCCAGCATTGCACGTTTGTTGAACCCAAACTCCATTTTCATGTTTTCACTGAATTTTCTGACGGTGTTGATGAGTGATGTGATTTCCTTTCTCGATTTTCCATAAAACTTCCCCCTACCTTGACGTTATGGAGGGGCTTGAGTGCCTCAGTGACGCTAAGGGCTATGCTGGATTGGACCACCCATGCCAGACAGGCCTTAGCAGAGAGGCCAGAGTAAAAGTGTCCGGTCTGTTGTGGACCCTCCCAAAGGGACTGGTGCTCGCAGTGGAGGCATGTTTTCGACATGGCCTCCATTGCGACCAGTACGTACACATGCGTGTTTATCGTCCATAGCGATCCTACTTCTGGGGAAAGAGGGATCCTGGTGGTTGAGGGACGGCTTTCCGGAACAATGCACAACTTTGGCCCCTGCTTCTTGGAAGGATGGATGGTCTGGATGAGCTCGTCCAGATCAATCGGCTGGTCGTTGTTCCTTGGAGCTTCGGCCATAGGATTAGGCGCTGTCTATATCCCTTTCGTATCCCTGGTGCCAATGTGCATCTCCTTGTTGGACTCGGTGGTGGCTGGGGAGCGAGGGAGATGAAATTAAGTTTCATTTAATATGAAAAATAAAAACCCAAAGCGAAATAAACCAAAACAGAAAAACGATCATGATGGGAGATCTAGCTGGAGATTGCCTAGAAATCCGAAGTTCTTGGAGGTAAAATTGGAAAGTGGGGACTCCTTTAAGACCATTTCCCCCGTTTTAATTGCAAAGGAGTTAAAACGGATTGTTGGGGATACCAAGAACACAAAGACTTTACAACGGCCACCTACTTATTGAAGTCGCTAAGGATAAGCAAGCGACCACCTTGTTATCCTTAAAAAGGTTCGCTGGGAAACTCGTTTCCGTGTTTTCCCATGCAACCTTAAACTATAAGAAGGAAAGAACGGAGGATGAGGAAATCCTTGCCGAATTGGAGGATCAATTTGTTGTGGACATTCGCCAGATTACTCCAAGATGGAATGGTGTTCCTCATCCTACCAACTCTTTTATTGTGACATTAGAGGGATCAGTTTTGCCTGAGATTTTTATATATCGGATACCTCCACTGCCACGTGAGGCCTTTTATTCCCAACCCGTTGCGCTGCTTTCAGTGTCAGAAGTTTGGACACACAAGAACTACTGCCATTTCAATGCTATGTGTTGTAAGTGCGGATTACCTGGACATGAGATGGAATCTTATCCAAATCAGTCCCGGTGTTGCAATTGTAAGGGACCCCACTCTGCCCTTTCAAGAGACTGCCCTATGTGGCAGAAGGAAAAGAAGATCCAAGAGGTTCGCGTCCTTGGTGGTTTGTCTTTTCCAGATACACATAGGCAAGTTGAGTTGAACGAAGCTCATAACTATGCTTCCGTGGTCAAACATCGTACCTCTGTTAAATCCGTTGGGACTATGATTGAGTTGAGCATTGAAGATTTTGCTTGTGGAACATCTCTTAATACAAAACCATCAACTAGTAATTTACAGAATAAGAATTAGGTTACGCCTCCAAGAACCCCTCCAAAGATAACGGACAAGGAAGATGGTGAGAAACGCTCGTCAGAGATATCCCCTTTATCTGATATATCTAAAAAACGTGTAGCGGACATGGCACCAAATTCCCCAGTTTTGGGGGGGAACTCGGAATTTTCTTTAAACCTCCAGGTTTCTACTATTGAGGAGATGGAGTTTTTTAGGGAGTTTAGGCCTACTTCTTAAATTACCTAACACGGCCCTATTACAATGGAACCTTAAAGGTTTTTTTCTGTCGTTTAGAAGATTTAAAGCTAATAGTTAACAAATTCAAATTCTCCTTACTATATTTGCAAAAAACGTTCCTTTTGCCTTCCTAGTCTCCTGCCCTTATAGGGTTTAATGTGATTAGGAAGGATTATATGGCAGGAAATAAAGCCTGTGGTGGGGTTGCTATCTTCGTTCAGAGAAAACTGTCTTTTACTACCATTAATTTAAGTACTACTCTACAGGCAGTTGCAGTTAGAGTCTTATTTAAAGATCTTTCACTTCTAACTGTATGTTCACTTTATTTGCCTCCTGACCAATATGTGAATGAAATATCAATTTCAACTTTATTAAGTGAACTCCCTCGGTCTTATGTAATTTTGGGCGATTTTAATGGCCGCAATCCCATTTGGGGGTCTATAAATCTATCGGAAAGAGAATATATGATAAAGTGCTGAATTCCTTCAAAATTAATGTTTTAAATAATGGCTCGCCAACGTTCCTCCACTCAGCCAATGGCTCTTTTTCATGCATTGATCTATCTACAGTATATCCTCTTCATCTTTTGTGCCTAATTTGACTTGGAGCGTAGTCTCTGATTTACATGGTAGTGATCACTTTCCGATTTGTATTTCCCTGAGTTCTGCCTTCCCTCCTTCTTTTTCCAACTCTTTACCACGTTGGAAATTGGATAAAGCGGATTGGCAGGCCTTTCAATCTCACCTACAGTTCGAGAAGAACTCGTATTTTTCATCTGTTGATGAGGCTGTAGAGGATTTCACTGGCCACATCCATCATGCGGCAGAACAATCCTTTCCCAAAAGTAAACACTTTGGCATGAAAATTGCGGTACCATGGTGGAAGGAAGAATGTGCTTTGGCAGTTCGAGAACGTAATAGAGCTCTCCGTATTTTTTCTGCACAACCTACTATTGAGAACTTCATTATGTACAAGAAAAAAAGGGCCAGTTGTAAATTAATCATTTCCGCTATTAAGAAACTCTGTTGGAGGGATTATATTTCCTCCATTAATAAGAACACACCTCTTCAAGTTATTTGGAATATGATTAGGAAAATAATTAGAAAACGACTGCCGGACAAACTTCCTTCTATCATGCATAATGATCATATGTACTATGACGCAAAAGAGGTAGCGAATATTCTCGGAAGAACATTTGCTGAAGTTTCTCAAACAAAAAAATATCCTGCATCCTTTCAAAGACGAAAATTCATCGAGGAATTGCATACTATAAGTTTTCGATCCCGAAACACTGAAAAATATAATCTCCCGTTTACTTTGCGGGAACTGCACTATGCTCCTCGTTGTTCTAGGATTTCTGCCCCAAGCCCAGATGAGATTTTATATGCTTTCCTGCAACATCTCACGCAGGAAGCTTATGCGCACCTCCTCTCATTGTATAATTACATCTGGTCCCAGGGTGAGGTTCCAAATCTATGGAGTGAGGCAATCGCAATTGCTATTCCTAAACCAAATAAAGACCACATATGCCCTTTAAATTATCGTCCAATTGCATTAACTAGTTGTCTGTGCAAAGTTTTGGAAAGGATGGTCTCTGTCAGACTTAGTGATGCCTAGAAAAAAATCACCTGATTTCCAGATTTCAGTGCGGTTTTCGAAAATCCCGTTCGACTACTGACCACCTTCTCCGGTTACAGCATGAGATTTATCTAGCGCAAAGAAACAGACAACACCTAGTAGGGGTTTTCTTTGACTTGGAAAAAGCCTACGACACAACCTGGAGGTATGGAAATGGCAAGACTTATGCGATAATACGGCGTTTTAGGACGACTCCCCTCTTTTCTATGCACTTTTATGAAGAATAGAACCTTCCATGTGCGTGTAGGCTCGACGGTTTCAGACCTTTTTACACAGGAGAATGGTGTGCCACAGGGAAGTGTACTGAGTCCTTTCCTCTTCCTCATTGCTGTCAACGAGGCTTGTTTACACCTCCCTCCTGTTGTTAATTATTCCTTATACGTGGGCGACATTGCCTTTTACTGTCGAGGGTGCTCAGTGTGCTCTTGAACGGCAACAACAATTAGCTATTAATAAACTTGTTTTGTGGTGTAACGATGTTGGCTTTAAATTCTCATCTCAGAAAACAAGTCCGTTCACTTCTGTTTTTTGAGGTTTTGAAACGCGAGCTGACAGCGGATCCTGATCGCGGGGCTGAAGAAGAGATAACCCAGTTATTAGTGGCGCCATCTATTGCTGCGATCGGGAAGGGTTATCAAAGGAGCAAGAAGAAAAGAGGGCGACGTAGGAGGAAGACGAAGGCGGAAGTGACGCAACAACCTGCCAACGTGATTTCTGGATCAGTTAGGAGGAATCCAGCGTTCGAGACTGTCGACGACGAGCAACCCGCCGCGACCACAAAGTGCTCGAACGTTAGGCCTACGTTGTTGGCCAAGAAGCGTGTTTCTCGAGAGTATAGGAGTAAGAGAAACGAAGCCAAAGCGACTGCTTTCCGCGCGAAGCAGCATATTTCGCCGCCGGAAAAACCTACTGCGTCGAGCACGTTACAGGGCCTCAGCGAGTCACGTTTGCGTCGCCATATAGAGGTTAGGCCTGTCGTAGCTTCGTCAACTCCATTAACCGCTTCGTCCTCAGCTATTTCAAACGTGTCGGACAATAAGCAGGTCCAGTCAGTAGCTGAGACATTTGAACGGTTTGTTAACCAGGACGAGAGCGTGAGCAAGCTAAAGCGTCTGCGTCTGTAAGTATTCTCTTGCTTTTTATTGTCATTATCGCGGCTCTAGTACGCTCCTTCGAGCCACTGCGATAGTCCGGCAGCCTGTTAACACATTAGAATTTGCGCTGCGTTATTTGGTATTAGTTAGAGCGCGTAGTTCGTCCCTAGCGCTCTCAATTATTCATAGCAGTTCATTAAGAACGCATTCTCCCGAAACAGAGCTGTTGCTCATTATGCCCTGGGGGCTCACTGCCTATAATAGTGATGATTTGGGCACCATCTACATTTGAAGGCCTCTCATACCTATAGTCCAGTAATACGTATAAATCCCTTATTGGGTATCAAACGCCGAGGCGTCGCCGCTTACTGATAGAGGGGAGATTGGAACCCCTGCGGTAGAATTGAGACCTCACGATTGTTTCCATATCTGACAGAATTCAACAATTTATTAAATATATTGTGTATAATGATTTGGCAGACCCTTCAAGTAAAGGAGGCCAAATTTCCCGTATGTGTGTATGGGCGCAAGTGACAGCCCTATGTGATTGTATAGCTTAAGTGGCTAACCATAACGGGTTCTTCTCTAGTTTGTGTAATTTTAGTTTTGTTTAGCTATCGTCCCCACTACTCTGGCTGTGGTTGTGGTGGACGCTGTCCTTGCGATCAGCTACTCGCAAGATCTAACCATTAGTATTTTGCTTTTTAGAAAATTAAACCGACTTCTTTTATTTCCTACCTACTGTGTCTTGCTGTAGTTTATTTTCCACTGCGCACAGCTTTCTCATACGTGACACAGTTGGTAGGATTGTCGGTTTGGTTTTCGGGTGGTAGCAGAGCCTGGTTTAGTTATCGGGTGTTAGCGAGCGTTATTACTAATTGCGGCCCTAGAGAAAAAAAAAAAAAAAA
>JAHWFO010103605.1:1118592-1195604 GCA_023313115.1 Rhysida immarginata
AAAAAAAAAAAAAAAAAAAAAAGATTTTTTTTTTTTACCCGCCCAGCCCGCCCAAGTTTTGCGTAGTCATAATAGGAAAATAATATTTTGTTTTCCGCGCAGTAGCTTGCGTTTTGGGCCGTTATTTCAGTAAGCGCAGAAAATAGGTGCTATTGCTAAGATTAGGGCTTTAGTCAGCCTCAATAGGCGCGAAGATAAACTTTTCTGGAGTTATTTTTCCAGTTGTATTGAGTTCTCCCAGCCGGCAGTTGGTAGGATTGTCGGTTTGGTTTTCGGGAGACATTCTGCGCAACAAGCAATTTATTGTGGATAAGGGCATTTAGAGCTTATTGGTTATTTTTCTTTCTTACTTCCCCTTTTAGGGAAAGAAAAATCGTATTAACATGAATGAGATACCGCCTTCGTTCCAGGTGTTAACACAGGCGGTTCAGAACCTACAAGTTGACCCAGTGCAACGAACGATAGATGGCATACTTTTTCCTACATTTTCGGCTTCTCCTAGGGAGGACCCTGAGGAATTTTTAAATCAATTCCTGTTAATAGCGGCATGCAAAGGCATTCCAGCGGCAAATTGCGTACAATTTGTCCCAGCTCTCCTCAAGGGGCCCGCTTCAGGTTGGATATCGGCGTTAATGTCGACCCAGCCAGCCTTAACGTGGGATGATTTCACGACGCTATTTTTAAGGGCGTTCACTGGAGGTCAAACTCAGATGACCCGTCGGGCCGAATTACATAGACTGAAGCTTAAGCCCAATAAAGTGGGTGAATTTTTGACCCGGTTCCGGTTTCTGATAAATGGGCTCATTGATTCAACGCCTTCTGAAAAGCTGTATATGTTAATACATGCGCTACCTGAGAAGTTAGCGTCGCAGTTGCGTATGAAGGAAGGCCTAACATTGGATGAAGGGATTTCCTTTGTCGAACGCTGGTATCGAGCCCATGAAGCCCCCGACCTTGCTCAGGCAGAGCCGATGCAGGTCGACGTTGTAGGGGCCAGCAATATAAGGAAAGGTCGATTTCAAAAGAGAAGGCCCCCTATGAAGTGCTTTCGTTGTGGCGAACTCGGTCACTCAATTAAATTTTGTAAGCAAAAGCCGAAACCTCAGACGACACACCCTATTAATTTGGTGCACCCTGATGTTAAGAATGAATTATGTGTGGTGTCACTCAAAATCCAAGGCCATATTTGTAAAGCACTAATTGATACTGGGGCCTTGGAAAATTATATGGATGAGGGGCTTGCTAGACAGTTGAAATTAAAAAAGACCGACATTAAATCGCAGAATAAGGCTGCCTCGTTCGCCAATGGTAAAATAGAAGCTATCAATGATATGGTCCTTCAGGTACCTGTTGCTAGTGGAGGATATATAGATAAGCTTAATTTTAACGTGATGAGAGTATCCAATTACCAAGCCATACTGGGCATGTTATGGATACAGTCCCATGGAGTCGAGTTTAGCTGGGAAAAGAAGAAATGCGCTGTGGTTCATAAAGGCAAAAAGGTGTGGCTCCAGCGATGGGTTAATGAAGAGTTGAATCTACTGTCTGCAACCCAGCTTTACAATATTCTTACTGAAACCCCGCAGGTACCAGTGTATGCCATTTTTGCCAGGGTAAGGAGTAAGAAAGATGTCACTAAAGCTGATGATTCATTTCAGGATATCGTAGAGGAATATTCAGACTTATTCCGTGAGGAGCTGCCCGTCGGACTTCCGCCGGCTAGACAAACCCAGCATCAAATTGAGTTGGAGCAAACTCTGACTCCCTTCAATGCACCGTTGTACCCCTTTACCCAAGATGAGGAAAAGGAGCTTGAAAGAGTCGTCACGGATCTCTTAGGTAAGGGACTTATTTCTCCCTCGACCTCCTCATACGCAGCCCCGGTTTTGTTTGTCGCAAAGAAAGACGGGGGGCTGCGTATGTGTGTCGACTATCGTAAAATTAACAAGATGACATATAACAACAACTATGCCATCCCGCGCGTCGATGCACTCTTCGACCACTTGAAAGGCGCGCGCTACTTTACCAAGCTTGATATTTTGCAAGCCTATCACCAGATTAGGGTGAAGGCCGAGCATACCAAGTATACGGCGTTTAAAACGCCCATTGGTACCTTTGAGTTCAAGGTAATGCCTTTTGGACTCAAAGGGGCTGCTTCAACCTTTACGAAGGCAATTAATGAGGCCTTATGGGGCCTTCTGAACAAGGAGGTAGTTGTATATTTCGACGACCTCCTTGTATTCGGAAGGACCATGGCCCAGCTTAAGGCACGTACGCGACGTGTCATGCAGCGGTTCTTTTTAAACGAGAAGAAGTGCCAATTTGGAGTAACGCGCGTAGAATATCTTGGGTTCATGGTCTCAGGCAAGGGCCGGGGGTGTGAAGCTAGACTAGTGAAAGCTATTACGTCCTGGGCACCGCCCTGCAATCTTAAACAATTACGTTCGTTTTTGGGCACTGCCCAATTCTATAGGACGTTTATAAGGGGGTATGCTGAAATTTCAGCTCCCTTATTCGAATTGTTGCAGAAGGACGCTCAGTTTGTTTGGGGTAGGAGGCAAAACATGGCGTTCAAACAGCTAAAAAAATGTTTTACTAGGGCGCCTATCCTGCACATTTTTAACCCCAAACGTAGATTGCACATCTTATGTGACGCATCCAGTGAAGCGTTAGGGGCTGTAGCGATGCAAAAATATGGTCGCAAGATGTTCCCCATAGCGTTTGAATCGCGGCGATTCCGGCGCGATGAGATGCAAAATACAGCCTATGCGAAAGAGTTGTTGGTTGTGGCGCATGTGGCGCGTTGCTGGCGTCAGTATATCCAACAAGTACCGACTGTCATCTACACTGACAACCAGTCGGTGTCGAGGCTTCTATCCCAGCCGAAGCTCTCGCGACTTCAGGCCTCAGTCCTACAGTATATAATGGATATGGACATCACGTTGTGCTATGTTAAGGCGGCTAATAATTTTATAGCCGATGCCCTATCGCGATACTTTCCTAAGAAAAAAGAGGGTGAGTCACTAGAAGAGAAAAGTTCGCTAGCAGCCGGGGCGAGGATGTCACGCGAGCTGACAGCGGATCCTGATCGCGGGGCTGAAGAAGAGATAACCCAGTTATTAGTGGCGCCATCTATTGCTGCGATCGGGAAGGGTTATCAAAGGAGCAAGAAGAAAAGAGGGCGACGTAGGAGGAAGACGAAGGCGGAAGTGACGCAACAACCTGCCAACGTGATTTCTGGATCAGTTAGGAGGAATCCAGCGTTCGAGACGGTCGACGACGAGCAACCCGCCGCGACCACAAAGTGCTCGAACGTTAGGCCTACGTTGTTGGCCAAGAAGCGTGTTTCTCGAGAGTATAGGAGTAAGAGAAACGAAGCCAAAGCGACTGCTTTCCGCGCGAAGCAGCATATTTCGCCGCCGGAAAAACCTACTGCGTCGAGCACGTTGCAGGGCCTCAGCGAGTCACGTTTGCGTCGCCATATAGAGGTTAGGCCTGTCGTAGCTTCGTCAACTCCATTAACCGCTTCGTCCTCAGCTATTTCAAACGTGTCGGACAATAAGCAGGTCCAGTCAGTAGCTGAGACATTTGAACGGTTTGTTAACCAGGATGAGAGCGTGAGCAAGCTAAAGCGTCTGCGTCTGTAAGTATTCTCTTGCTTTTTATTGTCATTATCGCGGCTCTAGTACGCTCCTTCGAGCCATTGCGATAGTCCGGCAGCCTGTTAACACATTAGAATTTGCGCTGCGTTATTTGGTATTAGTTAGAGCGCGTAGTTCGTCCCTAGCGCTCTCAATTATTCATAGCAGTTCATTAAGAACGCATTCTCCCGAAACAGAGCTGTTGCTCATTATGCCCTGGGGGCTCACTGCCTATAATAGTGATGATTTGGGCACCATCTACATTTGAAGGCCTCTCATACCTATAGTCCAGTAATACGTATAAATCCCTTATTGGGTATCAAACGCCGAGGCGTCGCCGCTTACTGATAGAGGGGAGATTGGAACCCCTGCGGTAGAATTGAGACCTCACGATTGTTTCCATATCTAACAGAATTCAACAATTTATTAAATATATTGTGTATAATGATTTGGCAGACCCTTCAAGTAAAGGAGGCCAAATTTCCCGTATGTGTGTATGGGCGCAAGTGACAGCCCTATGTGATTGTATAGCTTAAGTGGCTAATCATAACGGGTTCTTCTCTAGTTTGTGTAATTTTAGTTTTGTTTAGCTATCGTCCCCACTACTCTGGCTGTGGTTGTGGTGGACGCTGTCCTTGCGATCAGCTACTCGCAAGAT
This sequence comes from Rhysida immarginata, assembly GCA_023313115.1. Taxonomy (NCBI): domain Eukaryota; kingdom Metazoa; phylum Arthropoda; class Chilopoda; order Scolopendromorpha; family Scolopendridae; genus Rhysida; species Rhysida immarginata. The sequence continues at coordinate 1,122,892 of JAHWFO010103605.1, forward strand.
CTAACCATTAGTATTTTGCTTTTTAGAAAATTAAACCAACTTCTTTTATTTCCTACCTACTGTGTCTTGCTGTAGTTTATTTTCCACTGCGCACAGCTTTCTCATACGTGACAGGTTTCCATCCTGACCCGAACCTTACACTTTACGAAATCATTATTTCAGTGGTAGATTCCCATAAATTCCTGGATTTGACTTTTGATAAAAGACTATCATGGCTACCACATCTTCGTAATTTAAAATCGAGATGTTTACAAGCTATGGATGTGTTGCTTCCATTTCCGCTACCAAATGGAGCGCTCACAGGAAGGTGCTATTATTTCTATACGGCTCCATAGTTAGATCCAAATTAGACTATGGAAGCATTGTTTATGAATCAGCCTCTAAGAATGCGTTGAAGATGTTGGATCCCGTCCACGATCTTGGCATAAGAATTGCCACAGGAGCCTTTCGTACAAGTCCGGTAGAGAGTCTTTACGTCGATGCTTTTGAACCACCGGTTTGGTTTAGAAGAGCCAAACTCCTCCTTAAATATGCTCTGCCTGTGCATGGCGATAGTATGCACTCAGCTTATGCATGTCTCTTTGATAACTTGATACCTCTCCTCGTCCCTCGGCTACGAGTATCAACAACTTACTCCGAAATTTATTGGAGAATATGAGCCTCTCATTCCCAGCCATGCATCCCCGAAAAATCAGGCAGGTTCCTCAGTAGATTCTTCCTCAACCAGTTATTAACTATAGATTGTTCGCGGGAAAAAAGCGAAGTTTATGGAAGCAGAAATCAAGGTGCTTTTTAATGATTTTTTAGAAATTATCCTGGATGGTATGCATATTTACACAGACGGGTCTAAATCAGAAGAGGGATTGCCTGTGCATTCCTTATAAACCACTCCGTTTTTTCTTATCGATTGCCGAATGAGTTTTCCATCTTCTCAGCGGAATTGGTAGCTATATCCAGAGCGCTGGAGTATTCTTTTCATTACCCGGATGCTAATGTTTGGATATTCGCTGATTCTAGAAGTGCTTTGCAATCACTGGAATCATTCAATTCTGACAATCCCTTTGTGCAAAGGATACAGGAATATCTTTATTTTCTGGAAACCCAAGGTACTAGAATTTATTTTGTTTGGATCCCTAGCCACATGGGTATCCCGCAAAATGAACGGGTTGATAAGGCGGCAAAAGATGCTATTACATATTTACCGGTCTCTGAATTATTATCAATTCCCGAGCATCTGTTCCCGGTGATCTACAAAAAACTTGTATGTTCGTGGCAGGAGTCTTGGCCTCTCAACCCAGCAAATAAACTATTTGAGATAAAGCGTGCCATTTCCCCATGGCAAGTACCCTATCTCTAAATCAGGCGAGAAGATGTCTTAACTCGGCTAAGGATTGGTCACAGCCGTCTTACTCATGTTCATTTATTAAAAAAAGAACCAGCCCCATCCTGTTCCTGGGAAGCAATGCTGACTATTAAGCATATTCTTATTCAGTGCCCTTTACACACAAATTTACGACGCTCATTATGGCTGAATTATTCACTAGATTTTTTGTTGGGGAACAACCTTATGATTTTTAAGATGGTTTATAAGATAATTGAGAAGATTCTTTTCCAGCCAATGATGAAGCTATCTTTGGGAAAATCTCCCTTTAGCGCAATATGGAGGAAGACCGAAAACATCAGTGCAAGATCTCCTAACTATATTGCTGGAATTAGTGCAAGCACTAGATAATCAACAATGCCTAGTTATTGTATGCGTAGACATCGCTAAGGCATGTCTTTTTGAGGAACTAGAAGCCTTCGGCATTACGGGTCATACGATGAATTTGCTCCGCAATCTTTTCTCCAAACGGATAAACGGTTTAACATTGGGTAATCAGAGATACCACTATCCATCTAAGCGTGGAATCCCACAAGGCTGCGCCATTAGTAACATCTTATTTGCAACCCTTCTGGCGCCAATATTTAATATGACCCTTAATTTTAAATTAAGATCCTTCGTGGATGACATCATCTTAACTAAATCGTACAACTATCAAGCTTTCCACAAAATCGATCAAGATATTAGATATGACGTGAAAAGATACAGGAATGGTTTAATATCAGAAGAATGAAGATCAATACAGATAAAACTACGTCACAATATCTAATAGTTGCATAATGGTCTATTTTTTCATTCTAAAACTACGGTGCTGAAAATTGATAAGAGAACACCTCAGATCATGGAAAACCAAAAAATATTAGGTGTGACATTTGATAGCTCATTAAAATTTACATTGCAAGTCGATAATATAATCTGTCAGTGCAACAAATTAAGATTCCTAGTGAAGAGACTGCGTCGTACATTGACTAAAAAGGAGATGATCATCATTTTGAAAACTAAAGTTCTGCCCAAAATAACATACGGAATGCTGGTATGATATAGATCAAATAAATTTTTACATGCGAAGTTGAAAGTGTCATATAATAATATAATACGGGCGGCTTTAAATCTGCCTAAACGACAATCAATTTCTCAGATATGCAATGATCTTCAATTATTAACTTTTGATTCAGTAGTGTCCCTAGTGAAATTAAAAGAACTAGCGAAGGCCTTCTTTCTTCACACGCATCCAGCCTGTTTTATCCACCACTGGTTGAATATAGCCTGTAAAACTAGGAAATCGCAGTGGTTACTGCAAAATCCGCCCGAGATTATTTCCCCATGGCGTGAAAAATAGTTTCCATATAATTGCATCCAGACGTGGAATACTCTTCCCATTGGAAATAAGACAGCGCATCATCTGTTGTGGTGTGATATAATGTCCTAACCACCAACAACATATTCAAACGCTATTATCTAACTGGATAATAAATAAGCAACCAGATTGAAAGAATAAACTTGAATGATCGTTACTCTCTATGAGTGCTATTAATAATAATAATAATAATAATAATAATTTTTAAGAAAGATTTTCTGTTTTTAAAAATTATTCATGTTTTTAAATTCATATAGTCATCCTTTTATTGCTTTTGCATTGTATATATATGACCATTAAGTATATGTTTTATTTAGTGCCCTTTACACACAAATAATTGACAATATTCATCTCATTTCTTATCAGGGGAGAAAACTTGAGAAAAAAAAGTTCGGTTTTAAAATTATTAGTGAATTTAAAATTCTCATAGTCATATTTTTATTGCTTTTGCATTTTTGTAACTCACGTTTTTATGAATTTTTTTTCATCTGAGTTTTTTAAACTTTTGGCCCATAAACTGTGGGTTTTTTAACTTTTTGTCGGGCGCAAAATGGCCATAACAGCCGACGCCCTAAAATTTCAACCAACCAACCAACCAACCATAAAACTTCAGATCATTTATGTAGAAAAGGTGAGAAATATTGGCACTTGTTTTTGATATATCCTTGATTACAGTTCTTCAGGGTATGTGTTAATGGTGAGTGTAGGATGCTTGCCCCAACGGGTATATGCTCCTATTTCGTCTTCAAAAATGGTTTCTTCAGATTTTGTTTAAACTAGTATACCTGTTTAACTCTGTTTACGGATGGGCGATTAATCGATTTAATTAAAGTCGAGTTTCGATTTAATCGAACTGATTCTGACATCCCGATTAATCGAGTGACTCGATTCTTTCTTTCCGATTTTTTTGGGGGCGATTCTTTCCCCGGCTAACTGCTGTGTTTGCTTCCAGCCAATCAGAAGCGAGAGCGCAGTGGCATTCGGAATTCGCATTTCATTGATGATTCAGGAAAATCTGAGGGCAGGGATTTTGAAAATGATCCAAGATGTTGCCACGCATTGGAACTCCATATATATTATATGGTAGAATGATTTTTTCAGTTAAGTCAAATTATTTTTAACATTCTTTTAGCACGTCCTAATTCCCCTCCAATGGTTTCCGCCCGTGAAATTGAAACTTTGAAGAATGTTATCAATATTTTGCTACCATAGAAATAGAAAAAAGATTTCAAAATTTGGAACAAGTGTCAATTTTAGCTGCTGCAACAATTTTAGATCCACGATTTAAAAATTGCATTTTCAAAAGCTAAGTTATCAAACGCTCAATTTTATTTCCACAGAAATAAATAAAATTTCCCCTTGACCAGTCAAAAATAAGCACTTTTTAAGGTTTGTAAGCATCATACGAACCCTGGGGAATATTTTTTTATTTTTTTTTTATTTTATTTTACAAAATTTACAAAATCTACCAAAATTGAATGAGCAATTTTGCTCGTGAGATTTTGGTTTAAAATCTAAATCACATTCAATATAAAATAAATATAAAAATAAAATAAATAATCACATTTAAAAATCGCTATATTTTAAAATACAAACAGACAGATTACAAATATAAAAATAAAATAAATACAAATTAATATTTTCAGCAATAAAATCAAGTATAAAACAGTATTCAAAATTCAAAAGATAGTATAAATTATAAATTTAAAAATCCAATATAATATGAAGATTTGGGCGCCTACTACATAGACTGGTGGAAAAAAAAAATCCCAACACCACGAAGGACTTGTGCTAGATGAATGAAATTTGGAGAGTATATTCAGCTATGGTATTTATTCAATTGGTTCAAGTTTCAAGGTTACAACTTATAGGGGGCGCCACCAGCGCCACCCTGTACATGGTGAAAAGCACGGACTTTATTACCCGCTGTAGTCGCCGCGCTGGTCTATGCAGGCCTGCACACATGCATGCATACGGTCGTACAGATGCCGAATGTCATTTTGTGGTATGGCATTCCATGCCTGTTGTACCTGGATGGTCAGATCAGCGACAGTTGTTGCTGGTTGTGGAAGAGCCCTGACACGGCGTCCGACCCTGTCCCAGACGTTCTCGATGGGCGACAGATCTGGTGATCGTGCTGGCCATGGTAGGATGTGGACACCCTGAAGGGAACATTGGGTTGCAGCGACAGTGTGGGGTCGAGCGTTTTCCTGTTGGAACGCCCCCCTGGCATACCAGCCATGAATGGGTTCAACAACCATCCGAATGTAAACATTTGCCGTCATGGTGACTGGGATAACCACCAGGGGGGTCCTGCTGTCGTAGGAAATCCATCCCCATACCATAACGCCAGGGTTGGGGCCACTATGCCGACGACGGATACAGCTCAGTAACAGGACTTCCCCACTCCTCCTCCTGACCCTTGTGCGACCATCACTCTGACCCAGACAGAAACGACTTTCATCCGTGAAGACCACAGACCTCCATTCTGCCCTCCAAGTCACTCTGGCCTGACACCACTGAAGACGTGCCGCACGGTGTTGAGGGGTAAGAGGCAAACATGCCACAGGGCGCCTGGAGTGGAGATTCCTGGCCAGGAGACGGTTCCGAAATGTGCGTGGAGTGACGTTGGGTGCCACAGTAGCCCGAATGTCCGCTGCAGATGCTGTCCGATTTGCCACAGCCAACCTACAGATGCGCCGGTTAACCCTGTCTCCAGTGACCGGGGGTCATCCAGATCCTGGTCTCCTGGTAATACTGCCTTCCCTGGACCATTGCTGCCAACAGTTGTCCACAGTGGCAACGTCTCGACCCATGCGTTCTGCAATAGCACGGAACGAAAGTCCACCCTCTCGAAGGCCCACTACACGTCCTCGTTCGAATTGGGTTAGCTGCCCATATTCACGTCGCAGTCGCCTTCGAGGCATGTTTTACGTACTCTATCCACAAGTGTCTGAAGTGACACAGACGCGCGTCTGATCTCCTTTATATCTGTCATTGGAATGTCTCATTTGCATCTAAAGGGTGGCGCTGATGGCGCCCCCTATAAGTTGTAACCTTGAAACTTGAATCAATTGAATAAATACCATAGCTGAATATACTGTCCAAATTTCATTCATCTAACACAAGTCCTTCGTGGTGTTGGGATTTTTTTTTTCCGCCAGTGTATATCAGAGGTAAGCCAGCTTATATTAATGTCTCTCATATGCTCTCTTAAAAAGATTAGTTGTTTCAGCTCTCCCGCGCCGCTTCTATACCTTTTAATTAGTTTAGGCGTGTGTTCATGCCATTTTCCTGATTCTATTACAGGACTAGCATCAGCTGTCCCTGAAACTAAACGCCCAGCGTCGCTGCGAATTGGGAAGGGAGTCCCGTATAGCAGTGTCTGGTATCCATGGCCCAAGAGTCAATCACTAGGAATATTTGTCTTGTATTTCTTAATGAATTACATTCTCGTTGCCGCACCTTAAGTACACAATTGTTTAGTTGTTATATCGAGCGAACTTAATTCCGCTCGTGTTACTGAGACAGGTTATTCATCGGGTACCTCATTGTGATCCTGTATCTTTGTGCATACAGGGCTTTTTTTCGCTATATCGCCCTAAGAGGCTTGATTTCTTTATACGAGGATAATTCACCCTCACGCGTAACTCCTCGTATTAGAGGATGCACAGATTAACCCTATATAATTCTGTGTGTTATTAGTTTTCTATATCATGTTATCTCTTATTCGTAAATTTAATCAATCTTAGGTTTAATATGACTACATTGCTGTCTTTATTTTCGCTTAAGATTTTTCCACTGCGCTACAAAAATATTCGTGACAGGGAAACTTAGGTAAATTCTTTGGTTATTGCCTGTTGGCTTTAATCCTAACTGTCAACAGGAAATTAATGATTTGTTAATATCATTTACAGACATGGAATAAAAACCATCAGAAAATCAAGCTGAAACGAATAAAGATGTTACTTGCGTATAGGTACATGAAAACCAGATTCCATACAACTTCTAATGAAATCAAAGAACTGGATACAATGCTTGAAAAGAGTGTTTTTTTATATATTGTAGGATGGATTGCCAAAAAAAGTCCTGAATCGTCACCAATGTGCTATTTTAGAGTATAATTCGATGATCAATGATGCTTCTGTAAGTGAGCAGTATGAGTTGTACTAATTATTTATCTAACTTTATTGAAAGAATATAACATAAGTATGTGTTGTGTTCAGCAATGGCTGATAGATGTAAGTTTGGATTAAAAATTAGTGGAAGGATACTTGCGGATTAAATATGATTTTGTAATATGTGACATCACTGTAGTAATGATACGCAAATTATATATTAAAATGAGTTTGTATTATTCCTTTCGTTTTGAAACGAACAAATTGCTATTTCATTTGAATAATAAAAATCAACAGAAAATGGCAAGAATACTTCATAGGAAAGTCTATGAAAATACAACTAATGGGAATAACTGTGTTTGTCAAAAAAATTTTCTTCTAAATGTTTGGTAACAATTTTAAAATATTTTTTTGAACTTTCATTAAAATTTTGCTTATGTTTAATAGGCCACGTACATTATTGGATATTTGATGCTCTATTTAATTCGTTTAATTTTGTATTACTTTTAATTGTCCTAAAAGCATATGTTTTATATTCTCATTAATTAGTAATGCTTGAAAATGTTTTCTTGCTTTTAATCTTGGTCAAATTAATTTTGTTTACTATGTAACATATACCAACTGACCGATCTTACTATAAGATGCAGTCAATACATGGTGTATCTGAAACTCTGTCACAAACTCTTAGGGGAGGTAGTATGGATTATTCTACGCAAAAAAGTTCATATGAACATGGGTCGAAATTTGAACGATAACAGATATGAACAGAAATAAAAATGCCGCCACTAAGATCAACAAGTTAATAACTCACTTTCTGTAACATCTAGGATGATGAAATTTGGAGGAATAACAGGATACATAAGACTGTGTATACCGTTAAAATTTGATCGAATTCCAACGAGAAGTTTCCGAGTTACGCAGTCAAAATTGTAACATGTGCTGATTAGTACTCACAAGTGAACACGTGTTATGATGTTGAATGAGTAACTCGGAAACGTCTTTTTGGAATTCGATCAAATTTTAACGATATACACAGTTTTATGTACCCAGTTATTCCTCCAAATTTCATTAATCTAGGATTTACAGAATTTGAGTTATTAACTTTTTGATCTTGGTGGCGGCATTTTTATTTCTGTTCATATGTCAGTTATCGTTCAAATTCCGACCCATGTTCATGTGAACTTTTTTGCTTATAATCATCCATACTTCCTCCCCTAAATTTAAATCCCGTTTTTTTTTCATTAACAGTATTATAGCGTATTACCATTCACAAATTTATAATAGTTCAACCTATTTTAGCGAATAAACTGGTTTTGCGTACAGTATAGTGAATAATGCTGCTTTTAAAGTTCAAGCTGTATTTTTTCCAGATGGAAGTAGTAGAGGTGTTGCACTTCAATGAATTTCAGCCCAATAAAATCCTTGGTACATTTCTAAAAATGACGGAAATATTATACATCTAATGCTGCTAAGATAGGTTGAAAATTAACTTCACTGTTCAATAAAAAAACGTGAAACTTGTTTACAAAAAAAAAAAAAACTAAAAAAAAAAGCGAAAAATAAAAATTGTTTCACAAGAACTAAAAGTAATTTTTTATGCTGTGACAAGACGGTGGGTGGGTGGGGGGGGGGGGGTCGTATTAGTTACTAAGTCCCGTACGATGCTCAAAATACCAGACCCCAAATGAATTCCAGATGGGGACCTCTTCCTTTATACGGAGTTAAGTCAAAATAGTTAAGATTAGGTTTTTATTTAGTTTATTTTATAACTGACTGTAGAGAGGTCAAAAAAAAAAAAAAAAGAGGATAAACTATTATAAATATCAAAAATTTTTAGACAATAGTTTAAAGACCCGTGTACCGTCTACATTTAGATTGGCATACATTTCTAACATCTAGCTTAACAAAAGCTCAACTGAACTTGTGAAATTCTGCAGAATTACATTATATAAACAAAATTGACAACAGTAATGAAAAAGGTGAAACCTGCCCAAAGAACATGGCTGAAATAGAGAGAGATATGAAGGAAGGACGAGACACAAATACCCTGGAATACAATAAATAATAGTTATTAATTAAAAAATTAAAAAATAAATAATAATTAATAAATAAAATCAAAATAAAAAGCTGACGTTTCGGATAGAGACTATCCTTTATCAAAGCAAAAAGGATAATTCTCTTTACTTTTAGAAATGTCAGCTTTTTATTTTAATATTTATTAATTATTATTTTATTGTTTATTTTTTTATTAATGACTATTATTTAGGGAAAAAAGTATTTTTTTAACCACCACACCAAAATCTACATACCAATTTAAAGAAATATACACAGAACGACCAATTTATTAGAGACACTCCGCTAATATCGTGTAGCGCTTCTTTTAGCGGCGAGAACTGCCTGAATACGTGCTGGCATGGATTCAACAAGGTGTTGAAACCGTTGCGGAGGAATAGCAGCCCAGGCTGACATCACAGCGTCCCGTAATTGGTACGGGTTGGACGGTAGCGTGAGATCGGGTTGAGATCTGCAGCGTCCCATAAATGCTCGATCGGGTTGAGATCGGGCGACCGAGCTGGCCACTGAAGCAGGTGGAAGTCCGCGTCATATTCCTCGAACCAGTCCAAGACCATTCGAGCACGGTGAGAGGGAGCATTGTCCAGCCGAAACGGTCCGTCACCACTAGGAAACACAGTAATTATGAACGGGTGCACCTGAATGGCAACAATGTTCAGGTAGTGTGTCACAAATATCAGAGGACCCAGTGTGTTCCAAGGGAAGACACCCCAGACCAGTACTCCTCCTCGACCCGTCTGCACGGTTGTCTGCTGACAGGATAGGTCCATGGCCTCGTGCTGTCTGCGCCAGATGCGCAGTCTGCCGTCCGCCTGATGAAGTAGGAACCGCGATTAATCGGACTAGGCGACCTTGTTCCACTCATTCAGTGTCCAGTGGTGAAGCCTGTGTGCCCAAAACAGGCGCGCTTTCCTATATTGCGGTGACAGCGACGGTACCCGTATTGGCCGCCTGTTTTTAAACCCAGCTCGGTGCAAGGTGAGCCGCACCGTGTTCTCCGAAATGGGTTGGGATGTTCCCTCATTGAACTGCGCTGCAATTTGTTGGGCTGTTTCCATCCTATTCGCCTCTTTCAAGTTCGACTGAACTACCACCTAGCGGGAATCTGAAGTAAATTATTTGTGGTGTGCACCGCTTTCTCTCCTCGCTGTTTACTTTATGTCTGTGCTTCGTCCGTGCTTAGAGTGATTTAATCTTGTGTATACTTACGATATCCGGACAAAAAATGCCTGGAAATATAATTTGTTGTGTCTTGGGATGTTCAAATTCATACAATAGATATCCAGAAGGGACGAATTTTTATTCATTTCCATCGGCAAAAAAATTTGGTTCACAAAGGCAGCGCTGGATCACTGCGATCAAAAGAAAGAAGTAGGTTACATTTTTTTTTTTACTTTTTTGTTATTACTTTAATAAATCCAATATTGCCATAAAATAAAAGATAATACTAGATTTATTTAACTACAATTACGTTCGAGTAAACTTATAAATTGTTTTTGTTTCAGCAAAGATGATTCAGCATGGGTACCGAACATTAATTCGAGAATTTGCATGCTCGTTTCGTTCATGGTGCCACATCAAGGGAACCAAATAACCCTTCCTACGTTCCCTCAATCTTCCCTGAATGCTATAGAAAAAAGGTCAATGTGAAAGAGCAGGATTTAAGATTTAAACGTACGCTTACAAGGGATATGGGAAAAAAAAATTTTTGCAATCATGCAAAAGGAAAAGAACCTCTGTGTTTAGTGAATGTGCCGAAGAGAATACAGTGCCTTCAAAAGATAATGAATTAGCACCAGTCTCATGCTCTTTAGCTAATTATAAATTTACAGAGGATAAAGGAATTCAGTGTGACCTGCCATACAATTTCAACTATAATGTAGGTGTAATGTTTATCAGTAAGCTGGCTAATAATGAAGTGGAAATACACTCAGATCTACCTAACATTAAACAGAAAGAATACGAAGTATGTGCAGGATGCAATACTGAAATTCGGAAGTGTGACACATGTACAGGATATGGCAGACACCATAGTTCACTTTGTGGGCACTGTTGTATTAAGAATGAAGATCAGTTAAGAGAGATGGGTGGTGTCAGTAGAAATATTTTCTCCATGCTTCTTTCTTTTCTCTGCATTAAGGGAAAGGAAAAAGTAAGTCCTGAAAACCGGCTTTTAGTCTTCTTGATGCATATGAAATTAGGAATTAATTTTACGCTACCTGGTTGTTTGTTTAACATTCATGCCTCAAATGCTGCAAGAATTTTTAAGGCAACTTTGAATGACATTTCTTCAAAAACACATGACTGGATTTACTGGCCAGATAGGAACGCAGTGCAGTCAACAATGCCTGAAGCATTCAAATCAAAGTACAGCCAATGTCGAGCAATTATTGACGGTTTTGAGCTCCGGGTTTATCAAACTCCACTGACAGTTGAGCAGAGAGTGTTCTTATACTCAACATACAAAAGTGCGTACACTGTAAAGTTTTTAATATCAATTACTCCTTCTGGCTATATTAGCTTTATCTCAAATGGATATGGTGGGCGCTCAACTGATGGATTTGTAACTGTGGGCTCTAGTTTTGTGAGCCTTGTTGAACCTAGAGACATAATATTAGCAGATAAAGGATTTCCACAAATGAAATGTGAATTAGGAAAAGAGCAGGCTGTTATAATTATGCCACCTTTTGTACATGCAGGACAGATTTCTGCAGAAGAAGTGGGTGAGTGTTACAATGTTGCTTCGGTACGTGTTCATGTTGAAAGAGCCATTCAACGGGTTCGACTGTTTAAAGTTTTAAAAGAAATTGACTTGGATAAATTAAAATACATTGATATGCTGGTCCATACTTGCTGTGTCCTGGCCAATCTATAGGCACCCATTATAAAACAGTAGCCCTATGTGATGGACTTTTTGACGACCTAAAATTCAATATCTGATATAAAATATAAATTACAAATTTTTATGTTGTATGATAATTTTTTTTATTTACACAGTACAAAAATTGTTGTATACTTTGTGGTTGAATACAATAAAATACTATTTTTGTAGGCTAAGCTGAAGCAATAGCTGTAAAAAATGTTTTCATTTGTTATTTATTTAACTTGTTTTCTAATCAAGTAAAAAAAAGTAAACATATCACGGCATTTTAGGGCCATTGATTGAGCTTCAGATTAATTTGGGAAGGAGATGCTCAAAATAAAAGGTTTCCAACTTTGGGATAAATGTTTGTAAAAATGGCTCATCTCTTGGCACTTTAACAGTGACTGACTAAGAATAAGTCACAAGAACTAGCATTTGTAATGTACATACAAACTTGCACTTGAGTGTAATAATTACAGCTTTTTCGAAGGACCAAGTCTCCATTTAGTCCAAAGGACAGCCATGACAGATAAGACTTTTTGGCAGCATAATTTACTATTTCTTGGTCTCTTGGTGAATAAGGGGATTTTATTTCTAGCAGTTTGATATTCCGGGATGTAACAATAACTCCATCGGGGCTGCAGGACGGCCACGGCTGCTGGAATGACACAATAGTTCCTAGTTTGGTGACATCAACGTTGTGTACCTGTGCATATTTTCTGTAGGCTGTTGGCTCAAGAGCTATTCCATGTTTAGTTGCCTCAGTCTGAAATTCCCTCTCATTGGCCATTCGTATGGCAAGTTCCTCAAATTTACTTCGCCGCGTTTTTATTTTGTGTGCCCTTGAGCTAGCAGCTATACTTTGCTTTCTAACTTGTTTCCACTTATTGTTGTTTTGTTGTACAGTATCCAAACATAATTGTGTGATTTGTTGTTTGTCCAGACATAGCTTGGTATATAGCTCATCTTCTTTGAAATTAAAAGGCTTGATCACTGTACCCTGATAGACACATTTAGTTTCTTCCCTTGCCAGTATTTCTGTAATTGCAACTCTAGATTTTTCTTCTTCCTCTATTTCAGTTAATTTCTCCACTTCATTTACTAGAGTGTGTAGCACATTTCCTGCAACTTTATTTTCTTCATCAGAATTTTGCACTGACAGCATGTTGGCAAAACTGCAGGATCTCTTACCACATAGGAAGACTTGATTGGGAATATTTTCTGAGACCTGAAATGGGTGATCAGGAATTTTTCTCTACTGTGTTTGAGGAAATAGTTCAGCTATTTGGATCCCTTTTCTATATTTTTCAAGTTGATTAATGGTTGGTTTGCACCAACTTTGTTCTGCATTTGATTTTGTTATTTCAGGAATATTAACATATGAAATCACAGCAGCAATGTGTTTACACTGACCACCATTTCCAGCAACACATGTGCATTTGGCTGACTCAATATTTCTGCCAGAATTAATCTATAAAAAGAGTAATAATTAAATTAATTTACTAGACTATATCATTATTAATTATTCATTTAGCAGACATATAAACACACTTGTATTTCTTCTGCATATGGTGTTTTCCGTACGTTGGTTTGGGGTAGCACATGACCGGTAATAATGCTATTTTTCTGCATTACCAGTTTTTTTTCCATTACATTTTTTACATGATTGCTCTCAAGCAATTGTTTACCTTTTTTGTTGGCTTCAGGTCTAATAATATTTGCATTTATACACTGAAAACCATATATAATTATTAGCGCCATTGTCAGTAAACCACACGCTAACCTAGCACAAAATCAAAACGCGCGCTTTTATTTATCCACAATTTTTTTCAAAATTTTCTCACACGGTGGGTGGCGTGCTCGCAGCTTGCAAAAGGCGAATAGGAAGCTGGATGTTTTAATTTTTATTGCGCCGCCAGAGTGTGCAAGGAACGGTTTTGGTATTGGCAACATTTGGTAAGGTTAAGTTAACGCGAAAATGCCGTACAATTGTTATGTTCCACAATCCTCGGCAACTTCTAAGAAAAATAAAGGATTGAAATTTTATTCCTTTACAAAAAATGGAATTATAAATAAGCAATGGATTCAAAAAATCAAATCTGGAAAGAAAATTTCAAATCACATGAAATTATGCCGTCTTTATTTTTCTCCTGAAGATTACACGGTCACGTCTCAGGATTAATAATAGTGTTTTCTTTAAACTTAATATAAATTTATGATTAACACAAATTAATAAAACATTAATTTATAAGATGTTAATTTAAAAATTTAACATTTTATTAATTAAATACTTATACAATTAATTACAAAATTTGAAGGATTAAATTAATGAAATAAAACTAAAATAAAATTAAAAAGTTTTAAAACATGATCAAACCTTTAATTATTATACAATTTGTATTTTTTGTACTGTTATGAAATTACATAAAAAATTACCTAAAAATTCAATAGTTTCAAATTTATTTTTAAGTAGATCGAAAAATACTGAATCCTGGAAGCAAACCTCCCAAAGAGGCACATAGGACAAGGCACTCACTAAAACTTATAACAATTGTAGCTCTGATAATAGTTGCACTCATTTTTTTGTTAGCAGATGTACTAACAATAGCAGTAGTGATAGTAATTTTACTGCTGATGTTAGTAAAAATTATGAGGTAAACGTTTTCCAACATCACATTTGTAAGTAGAAAAAATTGTTTCCCTATGCAGCGATCTATTTTTGTTACTTGTATGTGTTTTTTAATATTTATCCCTTATTCAGGTTGATTCAGCACAGAAGTGTAATAGGAAAGAGATTTCATTTCAAGAGGGGGTCCATGGCATATTTAAATTATGGACACATTGATTTCTTTGATATATTAAAATTAAACTCTGCTTTTCTTCCACCCACTTTGGCACCAAGGACTCTCAGCCCAGCTTTATTTTATCTTTATTCATTTTTTTCACACTTAAAAATATAAAAAATACGTTTACAACATTAAAAATATTTTTAGAATATATACATACATTTGTTCTATTTTCGACAACGACTTCTAAATAAGTCGAATATTTGTAGAATTTAAGCACGATCAAACTTTCGCGTGTTTCTTTCGCGCTCTGAAACAACTGGATGTTGCTAATACCAATCCATAACCGTTGCGCGTTCTGGTGACGCAACTGCAAATCCATAATATCCAACCTCCTATTGTTTGAACGATTCGTGCCAGTCGCTGTTGGCCTCGTTGATCCACGGCCTTGTTTCGTCCAGAGTTGCGTTTGTTGAAGGTTGTTTTATGGCATACCTGCCATTCACGGAATGCCCTTGACACTGTTACACGGGAAAACCCGAGAAGGTTCGCGGTCTGCGAAATGCTCAACTGCGCCCGTCGAGTTTCAACGATCATGCCTCGTTCAAAGTCGTCAAATCCTTGGATTTACCCATATTCAGTCCACTTCTGCTGACTGCAAGTTGTGATCCAATGGATCCCTTTCATACACCGCTTCGGCTTGTTCCATTGTGTGGGTGTCACTGGGAGGCCGATCCATTTTCCGTAAGAGGTGTCTAATAAACTGGTCGTTCAGTGTACTTTAACAAGGAGTAACAAAAATTAAAAATAGGAACATATTGTTAAATTTTTAAATTAGATTAAAAATAAAGCAATATTCCAGATTGGTACCAAAGGTTTCAGCAAAGCACATTTATTTACAAAATTTAGATCTCCTCTTTTAAGGGGGGAGGGATATTCTAATATATTATGTACGTTCATTTGGAGGAGGGGGTTTTGTTAATATTTCAGTGTTACAAAGGGGAAGGGGTTAAAATTTTGTCATTTTAGCGAACATATTTTGTAAACGATCCCTATGTTGCTAATTCTTGCTTTCCCATTTTTTTCCGAAATAAAATACATGTACAAATGCTAATAAAAGCTTGACGAGAAAGCTAGTGTAATTTTTAAGTAAAAAAAGTAAAATAAGTTTCCGATGGCACAGAAGCAAGAAATTACAAATAATCCCAAGCATTTCTTGCAAGTTATAAATTTTTTAGACTTATTTAGAAATATAACTACACAGGTATAAACATTGTTGCTATTGATGAAACCAGTATCAAAACAGCGAGGCATTTTTTTTTTTTTATTAAAAAACAACTTTGTTACACAACTAGGACATTGTGGACAACTTTAGATTGAAGACACATACATCCCACGCTACCTATGACGTTATATTCGGAGTCAGGCAAATTAAAAAGGAATTATTGGAATTTTTAATCGTGCGTTTCCAGCATTAGCGATTGTCAAAGAAACCTTTCGCACGAGCGACTTCGATCGCAGCACCGCAGCTTCAGCAAAAATCCGACTGACAACATTGGCGGCACTTAACCGAGCTGAGGTCTTACTTTAGAGTGGGGGCTATTACTTTTCAAAAAAGTTTCTAAATCCTAAACTGGAAGAATAGTTACGTTGTCTGATCCTTCTATAATAGAATTGACGTGCTTTTATTGAATAATAACCATTAACTGTGACCAAAATCAATGAAATGCGCTACTATGCCGAAAAAGGAGGGGGTGTGGCCGGCTCGGGAGCTGTTGTACTTTCTTTTCTATTACTATGCTAACGACAACATGTGTGCGAAAAGGCCAAGAAAAGCTATCGTTGATTCTTGGAATCTTTGGTATTTAGACTATGAAACGCATGTGGAAGATTCGGAAATACTTGTTTCAAAATTCTCATGCAAAGCTTCTAAAATGTACCCCCAAATTGTCCGAGGTTGTGCAAAACCAGGCGACAATAATTCAAATGCCTTTATTAATGGAACAACGGTTATTAAAAAATGCAACGCGGTCACAATAAGGCAGCAGAAAAATATCGTTTTGAAGTTGAAGAAAAAACTTACAAACTACTGACATACATAAAGCTCTGGCAAATATGCCTAAACAGGATGAAGAAAAAATGAAAAACTATTTGATATAGCTTATTATTTAGCCAAAGAAGAATTGCCATTTAATTTAATCGCTTCGCAAATCACTCTGGAAAAACGACATGGTGTAATGCTAGGAGAAAGGTATGGAAATGATAAATCATGCAAAGAATTCACAATGCACATAGCAGATTATTTGAAAGAAGTATTTAGACAAGAATTATCTAATGCAAGATATTTTAGTTTCCTATGTGATGGAAGTACAGATAGTAATACTACTGAAGAGGAACTTGTCTTCCTTATGACACCCTCAAAAATTTTCAGTGCTAAAATATGGCATGTAATATATCAAACGACTTGGAATGATGTGTCATGAATGAATATAACGTAAAATTAATGATAGTAGAAATTGGTTCCAAGGAACCTGGTTTAGTTGAGCCATTATGGTTCATTGAAACTTTCAATGCTAAAATATAGCATGTAATATATCAAACGACTTGGAACGAGGTGTCATGGAGCAATATAATGTAAAATTAATGATAGTCCAAATTGGTTTCAAGGAACCTGGTTTAGTGGAACCATTATGATTCATTAGAACTTTCAATGCTAAAATTTGGCATGTAATATATCATACGACTTTGAATGATGTGTCATGAATTAATACAACGTAAAATTAACAAAAGTCGAAATTGGTTTCAAGGAACCTGGTTTAGTGGAACCATCATGGTTTATTGGAACTTTCAATGCTAATATATGGCATGTAATATATCAAACGACTTGGAATGATGTGTCATGAATAAATATAACGTAATATTAATGATAGTTTAAATTATTTCAAAGGTACGTAGTTTAATGGTATCATTATGGTCCATTAGAAACTTGCAATGCTAACATAGGGCGGTTTAAAAATATAGTTCCGCGAATGGTTTAGTTTAACCTTTCGGTACTTGGTTATGCAGGGTGTCTACAGAGTTTCTGAAAGTCAATTTAGTGACTTTTTGGGGACCTCTTAAAAAAATTTCATGACCTAATTTAATTATTTTTAACGTCAAAAAAAACCTTTTTAAGAATTTTTCCCAGACTGGATTTTTTCCACGACCAAATTTTAATTCTGCGACTCGGAATTTTAGTGACCCATTTTCTAATTTCGCTACTTTTTCGTGACTTTCGTGACCTGTAGACACCCTGTTATGTCACTCCTTAATGGTTTATTATAAAACTAAAAGGTTTTTCAAGAAGCAAACACTGTTCTGCTTTAACTTGTTTAGAATTGCCAACAAAAAATCCCGAATTGTCATTTTTCCGTATTCCAAAGGATCCTGTTAAGTAAGGTTATGATGTTAGTTTGTAATTTTATGTTAGAAGTCAGGGGCACAGCCAAGTGGGGAAGGTGGCTAAGGAGGTTGAAAATTGTGACTAAGGAATTGTGTGCATAATATTGTTTTCTTTGACCAAATCTTGTAGGGAGCGCGATGTTTTATCTAAAGGAGGACAAGCCGTAAATTAAATTTGGCAAACACTCCTACTCTTAAAGCATACAACTTCCGAAAATTAGTCCTCCCCACCTCCACCTTAGAGGAATTTTTGGCTATGCCACTGTTCAAATCATACAATTTTCATTCTATAGAATAAAAATATTGGTAACAATAACTTCAGTATCTCTGTCAAACTGAATAAATTTCAATAATTGGACGTGACAATTCAATGAACGAGTAACTTAAATTTTTTTTCTTGATATAGCTTAGATAAAATTAAACGAAATGCTCTTGCAAAAAAGACTTGTCAACATGTTATATAATAATTACCGTGTGTGCAGTGTACTTTTTTGGGGTTCTGATTTTTGAGACCTAATGAAAAAAAAAATCTGAAAGAGATACCATTCCCACAATATTTAAAGAATTCACAGCATATGGTAAGCCATTATTTCATACATAAATTGTAATATCCAATGAGATTCCTTAGAGAAACAGTTCTTGTTATATAAGCATTCTGTTATTTATTTATTTCTAAAAAAATTTTTTTTCGTCGTTTTATAGAATCACAAACGTCTACTAAGGAAATCAGTCAGTCAATAGCCAAACCCGAGGACTCCCCACTGCCATGTGAGTCGACATCAGTAAAAGTCGTCAGTGAATTAAACTTATAGATGAACGTAGAGCAAGCTGTATCCCACTCTCCTTCCCCCATTCCGCCAACAAGTTCTGGGAAAGCATAACTCTTGAAATATAAGATACATAAATTCAAAAAAAATCAAGTCATCCTACACCAAGAATAAAGAAATGCTTGACCTAAATGGGCAGTACTTTATCCTGACTGAAAACGAAATGATGTCCTATAAATTATAAAGGGTTCGGATTTTAGGTAGAACCACCTTTTAATGTATCTGATGTATGGTCTTTAATAACGATTTTATAATGTCAATCTTTCGGTATTGTGAAAATATTTCCACCTTCTTTTCACCTTTTTTGAGAACCTTTTCAATTTTTCCACACCCATTTTTTAAGTAACGTTTTCCATCTAAAATCCGAACCCTAATTATAAAGGAGAAAAGGAAACTTTAGACTGCGCACAAACAGAAAACGCAAGTTGTATCTGCGCGTTTCCAAACTCGCAATGGCTGCATTGCGCATTTATGAAATTCAAAAAACTTCTTGGCCAAAAAGAACAACACACTTTCCTCCCCCGCAGATTGGCTTTTCCAAAAAACATTAAAAAAACAAAACAAAAAATACCCGTTCGAATCTATAAAGAGTTGGGCAATCTGCACAGACTTTAGTGAAGACCCATTTTCAAAATGAGTGATCTGTCGGCTATAGACTGGAGGAATCTCACTGGTGTCCAATACCGTGCGCTAAGCCTAAGTTCAGATGTAAGAAAAGACTTATCTGAAGATTGTCGGTTGGCGGAGTGGCTGGATTTGGTGCCTGAAGAAGCGTGCTGCGAGCACTGTCGTGGTCGCATGATTCTTCAACATCGGGTGGGCTCCAACGCGATGAGAATTACAGGTGCGCGTAATGCCAGAAAATGCACACCGCTTTTGAGAACACCTTCAGAGGCCGATGCGGCAATATAGCATGGAGGCAAATCTTCGACTTCATTTGGTTTCGCCACTGTATAGACGTTTCCCACCCATAATAGGATCAGTTCTGCGTCGGGTTGCAACTGGGACAATTTTGTCTCAGAAGTCCAGATGAACACCACCCTGAACACCTGCCAAGGAAGATCGGCGGTCGAGGTTGATGAAAATGCCATGCTGAAAAGGAAACACGAAAAAGGACGCTTATTCAAAACACTCGTTGGGTTGTCAGGGGAGTCTGCTCTGAAGACTACTGTTGTTTCATTGTGCCTGTGCAGCGAAGAAACGAAGAGACTCTGAATTGGATCGTGCAGAATATCATTGAAGACGGCTCGATTGTCATCATGGATGACTGCCGGGGGTATCTCCTTATTGTAGGCCATATTGGCGAGCTGCAGAATGTGAATTACGAAACAGTAAATCTTAATTTTTTCAATCCGGACACAAGGTTGCATACACAAAAAATTGAATTGATGTTGAGCAGAATGGGTTCGTACGAAGGCGATCTACCCTGACTAATCTTGTTCCGTTTGTCACTAAAATAACAGAATGCTTCGACAAGCACGAGCAACTTGATACCATTTATTTTGATTTATCAAAGGCTTTCGATATGGTGCCCCATGCCAGACTGATATCTAAGTTAAGATGGTATGGGATTGGGGGTTCCTTGCTTGCTTGGTTTTCCTCTTATTTATCTGATCGCTCAGCATGCATTAAGATGGGAAATTTTATTTCTCGTTCTTGTTTTCGCATTTTAAGAAAGGTTCCTCAGGGTAGCTGCCTGGGCCCAATACTGTTCGACATCTATGTTAATGATGTCCTGGCGATAGGAGCCTCCATGTTTGCAGATGATTTAAAGCTATTCCAGCAGGTTATCACTCGGTCTGATTGTGATATTTTACAGGTCAAGCTTGATACTTTTTCTAAGTGGTGCCTAAATAATGGGCTGATTATTAATAATGGTAAGACTAAGGTTATTACCTTGACTAAGAAAATTAAACCTATTTTATTTTCTTATACTGTCAATGAGACTTTGATTGAAAGGGTTGAAAGTATTCGAGATTTGGGGGTATTCCTTGACCGTAAGTTAATCTTTGGTGACCATGTGGACAGATTGTGTAAGAACGCACTATTTAAATTAGGCGTGATTCGTAACCTGACCTCATGCTTTATGTGTGGCAATTTTTTATTCAATTATTTATTACCCTTATACCGGTCATTCGGTATGGAATAGTAATTTGGGGGTTTGCATCAAACCATGTCAAGAATGGACTTCGTAGAGTGTATAGTCTATTCGCAAAACTTTATTTTTACGCTATATTAGAATTGGTATTTACTCCTTTTCTCAGATCATGCAAGATTTGAACATTTGTGATTGTGTTGACATCTTTCATGCGGAGATTTTAAAATTTGTTGATAATATCATTAATGGAAAGATTGATAGTCCTTTTTGTTTGGTTTACTTAAACTTTAATTGTCATACACGGTTTAGAAATCGAGAATTGATTTATATTCCTTGCTTTAATTTTAATTTATTATTCAAAATTTTATCTTCTTTTAATCAACTGCATAATGCTAAGAGCAATTTGGATTGTTTTTTATAATATTGTCTTTTATATAATTATATAATTTTATCAATAACTTCATTAATATATACTTAATATTTTTTTTTTTTATTTTTTTATTTGTCTTTGTTCTCGGTGCCTTGGTGGGGATTCCTGTGTGGCACCGAGCTACCTTTATCCTTATCTTTGGTATCAATTAATCAATACCTGAAGAACAAAAAAAACTACCAAAACACCTTACTGACGACTTAACAGGCTCATATCTGTATTCTTTCACGTACAGAAGCCGATTTAAGTTTGCCCAATTAAAATCCGGGAAGAAATTCAGAATATGGACAAAACATATCAGCATTGTGTTTCCTGGCTATGGAAGGTTGCTATCTTTAATAAACCCCGAAGCGATGCCGGTGGTTCCTTCATATGGCGAAGAAAACATTGTCGAATTAAAAAAAAAAACGTCAAAAGGCGAAAAACACAAAAAAAGTTTGAATAAAAAAAAAAAGTCAAAGCTCGCCAAAAAAAGGGGAAAACACCCCAACAGATGGCCAAAAGCTGTTAGCTGAAAAATACGCAAAAAACAGAAGCGAAAAACGCGCGCTCGGCGAATGTGAAGATAGTAAAAATTAACCCTGGTGGCTACTGCCCTCTAGTGGAAGATGAGCGAAACAGGATAAGATAGTCCGTAGATTTACGAAATTGTTGGTGTTTATTAAAAACAAACACGTACGAGGACGAGGCATCTCGTAAAGCCATACTTTTATAATATCGCACAGCAACTACGAGGGCGTATTGAAAAGTAATGCCTCCATGGCTGTAACTTTTTTGTTTGTTAACCGATTTTCAAAATTCTTTTTGTATCTTATACTCACATTTGTCCTCTATGTAATGCACTATTCACTTTTCGACATAGTCCCCATCCCTTTCCACGCATTGCGCCAACGCGTGACTAATTGGGTGAACCCGTCGGAGAGGAATTCCGGAGTTGTTGTCGAGACCAGGATTGAATGGCAGCGTTTACCTCGCCGTCAGAACCAACTTATGTCCCTTAAGGGGCTCTTTCTTCTTTGAACTGTAGGCGCTGCAACGCCTCTAGTGTGCGGGGACTCGTGTGCGGGCGGACGTTATCGTACTTCAGAAGAGGGTCCAAAGCAAAAATGTGAGTATAAGATACAAAAAGAATTTTGAAAATCGGTTAACAAATAAAGAAGTTACAGCCATGGAGGCATAACTTTTCAATACGCCCTCGTACATGTATAACGACGAAGTAAATGCAAGGCTAATGTGTAACTTTATCAAAGTCCGTAAACAGTGCTTTTTGGTCATAGAACACTCCTATAACATGGTATCTCTAAGCCATACCACCGCACAGCAACTAATACGACGAAAGTAAATACAAGGCAAGTGTGTAACAGTTCGTGTATACTGTCATAGAACGCACCGATTTTAAAAATGGTTTTAAACAAGTTTTAAAAATTGATGTCTACTCTATCTGAATTGGAACAGCTCTGAAAACATTAGCCTTTAATACAATAAATTAAATTAAAGTTAAGAAACTGAAACATTAGCCTTAATTTTTTACGTAACAAGATGTAATACAATTGTGATATAAGACGTCATATAAGAACCGGTAATTTTTCTTACAAAAAAGCACTGATGATACGTATTATTAATACGTATCTTTCAAAGAGTATAACCGTAAACTCAAGACAAAGACATATAATTATATAAAATGATGGAGATAAGAAAGATGCTAATATCAATCATTATTAATAAAGAATCGTAAATTTAATTTCTTAACATATATTTTTTATAATTGACTTCAGTGTTAGACTTGTGCATTGACATGCCTCAATGTAATCTTTGTGGAGCTGTCCTCTCAAGAAACAAAGATTTATATGCTCACCAGAGGAACCAGAATGCGTGGAACCAGAATTAGTTGGATCAACTGAAACCACACACCTGTTTTTTTCAACAATATGTAACAACATAAAATAACTGCTTTTATGTCAGGTGATACCCCTAATTTTTACAACGCTTGTGTAACATAATGGGAACCCCTAAGCATCGTCTTCTGTGTTCGTGGCACATAGATAGGAGCTGGAAGAAAAACTTAAACAAGATTAAGGGAGGAACCGACTTGAAAGCACCAGTTTATAAAAAAATTACGATAGCTTTTCACGCAACAAAAAGTCATGGATTTCAGGTATTGCTGCATTGGTATTAAAACAACTAGTCTAATGAGTCAACAAAAGATTTTGGGGAGTATTTTGAAAAACATTACTGTAACAGACCTGAACAGTGATCTTACTGCTTTCAGCCAATGTTGAGAATAATTACTAATATGTTTTTAAAAGCTTTCCGTAGTTTTAAAACATGTTTACTTGGAAGGTAAAAATAACAAAACGGGTCGACAAATGCTAAGCTAAGCTGATACATGGGTAACGGAAGAGAATTAACTCATAGCCTCTATTCAAGGTAACATAAATTCATGGTCACCACTTAAGCCATGCAGGCTTTCACTCATCTGTTCCTGCTTTGACCTGATTCAGCTTTGTTTTGTATACACAAATTAATATTATATACTGTTTTAACTTTTAAAAATACACTTTAGTCTGGAAATATAAATATATTAAAATCCAAAATTTAAAAAAAATTAAATGAGCAACATCATAAATTTGAATTAAATATAAAATTAAATTTCCCGTAATTCCGAATAATTTATCATGGAAATTTATATAGATGGATATTACAAAAAAATAATATGAATCACTTACATGAAATAATTTTGTTGTTTTTTTTTTTTGTTGTTTTTTTTTAAAGATGGGCCATTTCTTTATTCTGAAATCAAGTTAACAAAATGAAGTTTGATATATCTTTATCTAATATATGGGCCCTAAAAAGGGCCTTTCATCAACGTGTATCAATCAGAATCATGTAGCGGCTGGATATCTGGATCGTTTTCATAGTTTTCATTTTCACTGTATTCCAAATCTGAATTCAATGATGACAATCTAATTATCAACTCTTCAACTCGAGCCTCGATGATGCCGTCTGTCTCCCAGTACTAGGATCCCCCAATGATCGAAATTCATTCACAATTCTGAGAAATATTGTGAGAATAACAATATGTGTTTTTGTTCTAGCCTCAATCTTGCTTTTTAATAAACTCTGAAAAATGAAAAATAGGTAACACAATAAATATTCAAAATGCTTTGCATGACATTTCTGACATTACCGATTCATTTTTATCGCAATTGATAACTTTGAAAATTTCTCAGGATAATATTTAAAGCACATCCAAAGGTGTCTTTTAATAAATCTATCGAATTATTATCTAAATATAATATTTATATTTACGCTAAATTGTCCCTCCGTATCTCTGCGTCTCTTACACCGTCCCACAGTGAAAAATTAAGGTCTGTTTCGGACCAAAAAACCAAAAACCGATAACTTTTTTGTTACTAAAGAAAGTGTTAAAATTTTGCAGTATATGATGTTTCCAATGAATTGCTTTTTATTAGAATTTTTCGTAATACAAAATTTTTAAAAAATAAATAAAAATCAAAACTTCAAAATTTGTATTTATTTTATTTTTAACTAAAATATTACTTTCAAAGTTATGAAAATACCTTAAAATAGCTTAGAAAACGACAAAAAATACATAAAATGCTTACCTACTAATTATAGAAATATTTTGAATAGATGGTTAATAACAATTTTTAAGCAGTTGTTTCTATAGGTACACCAGCTGAAAACCCGGCGTCGCCCGGGACTTTACTTATCCTCTTGTTGGGTTGACCAGCCTCAGATTAAAATATCCATTTTCACCATCAGGAAATATCACTGGATACTTTAGATCTCATCTTTCCTTCGAAGTTTCCCTTGCCCCTGACGTAGAAGTTCTTATACCCTCCTGCTGCAGACAAAGCTCCCGTTTTTCAGATGTTCCCAATGCCCATTTGCCTTTTAACTGCAGAGTTTCCTGACCAATACTCCTTCTTTCTCTTTCTCTTTCCTTTCCAAACACACAAACAAATACACAAACTTATGTCAGTCGTCTGGACATTTGTTAGAGGGCTCACGTGTTTCTCCTTTGCCTCCTCGATAGACACTTCTCTATCCTAATCGTTAGCGGCCATTAATTATACTCATTTTATGTTCAATAGCATAAAACGAATGTTTTGTCATTGCATCATAATTTTATGCTCATTCTATCCTGCTCGAATTTTTGAAAATAAAGTTCGGAAGGTGGTAGATCTGCTCACTAAATGTCAAATATTGGCGAGACTCAGCGGCCTTTACGTACATCTTTTACTGTGGCTAAAAGAAAAACTGCGTCCCAATCAAATTGACGGTATTATTACTGCAGAAATTCCTAATGTCAACAGTGACAAAAAACTACACGACACAGTTGTCAAAAACATGATCCACGGGCCATTCGGGCACACAACAAACAATCATCCCCGTGCATGAATGACGGAAAGTGAATCAGGATGTACCCCCGAGCGCTTCCAATGCTATTTATCTCCTATCTTACAAAATTTGAATAAAACCAAACGTCAGTACCTATTCATAAAGCAAAAAATAAAATCCGATTGCAAAGCAAATCGAAGTCCGTGAGAATAGCCAAAACGTATTAATATCAAAACGAAACCAAACAACAATAGCATCGCAAATTAAACAAATTTAAACCCGTAAAACACGGAAGATAAACATCAATAATTATACGACAGGTACCCCCTTAGGGCCTAGATCAGACTTGTCCGGCGCGTCAAACAATAACGCTAAGGTGAAGTTCGGCAGACACGACCTAAAGCGCGTTTAAAACACAATTTATTTCTTATATTTGTGGTTTTAAAGTTAAGGCAGTACCATCTATTGATATAGTTCAGAACTAAAGTGTTATTATAGTAACATTAAAGTTATTAGGTTTGGTCACTTCACAAAATATTGGGTAACCCTATCCATAAAGGGGTAAACAGTATGGTATTTATCTCTAATTTATCTAATCGCTATTTGCCTTTATTCTTTAAGCCACTGTTGAAAAGTATGTTGAATAATAAAAATTCTAAGTAATGGTTTAAGATAATTAGGTTGCAATAACTGAATGAAGATACTTTTTCGACATTTCAAAAATCAGAGAAGTCACCATATAAATTTATGTTCAGATACACGATTTTACTTTTCAAATGTAAAAACGATGTTTTCAATGAAAGGATAGTACATTTTAAAGAAGAAAAAATCTCTTTGCTATCCAAAGTTTATTATACAAATAAAAATGTTGCAACAATTAAAATTCTTCTGCTCATCCTGAGTTTAACAATAATACTGTAGTAACAATCGAAACAATTCCTTTTCGATTAGCCAATAGGATCGCCTGAAGCTACACAGACACAAACATACAGACCACGGTCAATAGATATCAATGATTTGAACTATTAAAACTACTGGATGACGCGACAGGCGAGTAACATAATCGATAAGTACTAGACAGAGATAAGCGATCAACTGTAGGGAGTAGTAGAGAGTGGAGCGTGTTACTCGACGTAAAGATACGGGCGCTTGTTACCCAGTATTTCGGTTTTTATTGTACATTTTGTAAACATTCAAAGAATTTTTTTTTTACAGGAAACCTGTTGCACAAAGTAATGTCAAGATATTTCTTTCATCTGTATTAATTTCTTAATAATAAGGTACTAAGACCATGGCAGGTTGACGTCGTAAATTGTAACAGCACGTGGTTTTTTTTCATCTTTAAATCTGACATTTAACAAATAAAAATGTCACTTTACCATATTTTCCTTCAGCTAGAATTAGTAACGGATATTTTGTAAATATTTTAATAAATTTTAAAATGGCATTTAATAAATTTGGTATATCTTTGAAATTAGATGCAGTCAAGCGTATGTTCGTGAGATGAAAATTTTTTTTCGAGCATCAGTGATTATTGGTCCAGAACATACATATAGAGAATGATCCCGTTAATGATAACTGTGTACTGTATCATGTATTGTGATATTGCAACATTGTAGAAATTTTAATGATAGCCGACGCGTTTCCGTAATACCACTTATCTCGGGCACAAAATAACTACAGAGGAAAAAAACAACAATACTACAGAATATATAGCCAAAAAAAAGAGACATGTACACCAATCAGTGCTTTAATACCTAAAATCCGATTGGTTGACATGCCCCTTCTTTAGCTATATATTCGGTAGTCTTGTTGTTTTCACCTCTGTGGTTATTTTGTGGCTATGATGATGGCGATATTACCGAAATGCGTCGGCTGTTATTAAATTTCCTGCCACATTGCAATATTTGGATTTTGTTTTATTAGTATCTTGCAATATTCACCATTATGCAGATATGTAAAAATGTTAATGTTGTAACAAAAACACAGTTTTTTGTACCAATGATTATTCACTTTTCATTGTTTTTACCTCTATTCTACATCCTCTATTTTTCATTATACATTACACTTTTACTTAATTTCACATGTTTATTAGTTTGGGTTAAATACTGCAATCAATTTTTCACCCACTTCCCGTTGTTCAAACGACTCCAAATTTGGCACTCTGATTCATTTCCGGTGACACTACAATTCAGTATAAAAATATTCAAATTAGAATTCTTAAACAGGATTAAAAGTGATTTTTTTAAAATTAAAATCCCAGGCAATGGTCACTTCTATCACTACGTTGTATCAATAGGAGTAGTATTTACTACTTTAGCTGGAATTTTTCATTGATTCCCGTTATGTTTAGGTGTCACAATAATAAAAAAAATATTAAAAATATCAATTCTTAATAATTTATTACCTTACATAAGCTTACAAGTAAACTTCTTAATCTACAATAACTGCTGAAAATGACTACCATCAGCTAGGATGCATGTATCCAGTCTACTCCTCATTGCCTGTCGAACTCTTTCATGTTCAGATCTCCACGGCTTTATTGGTTTTGTAGGTATGTAAAAGCATGTTTTTTTAAAAAAAAAAAATAAAGACTAAAAAGAATAAAATAAAAAAATATTAAAAATTTTTTTAAGTATTTTAAGCACACATTTAAAACTTGCATGAAAAGAGTCGAAAATAATTTTTGGTGTCGCATTTAAATCGGAATTCATAAAATTAAAAAAAAAGGTAAAGTGTAGTCTATTGTGTAATATTTTCAATTTAAAATTTACATTAAACGCGCGCCAAACCTTTAACTTTTTTTAATTTTATGAATTTCTATTTAAATGAGAGGCACCAAAATTTATCTTTTACTTTTTATATCCACTTTTTAAAGTAAAAGTATATGCTTAAAACTTTTTTTTTTAATTTTTAATCCAATGAAGTTGTGACTTTGCAAGATGCTTTCTTCGTCAGTAGGCCTGACTAAATTGATTAAATGCATTGGAGTTAAATTAACAGGAGTTTGTCATTAATAAATCCATCATAACTACTGTTTTACTCAATGGCTTCAGTTGAATCTGTCCCTACAGTTGATCGATTGCTGGCCTTGGTTGCTTATCGATTACATGACCGCCGGCAGTTCTACTCGGGGAGGATCCAGTAGTTTTAATAGTTCAAATCATTGATAGATATACATGGTCATCGAGCTTCGGCCATTTTCCATTGTTTCGAGAAGCTAAGGAAAACAGATCGCCCCAGGTGTCGCATGGATCGCACTAAGGCCGACTGTGACCTGCGATAGAGTTTCTCATTGAAACTGAAAATGAAAGTAAAGTTTCTATATGCCGATAGGGCGGCGCTGCAGGCGCAGTTGGGCCGATTGTACATGCAGCGCGACTTTTCAATAGAGTTCACACCCTACCGGGATCTAGAAACTTTAGCTTCATTTTAACAATGGAGCTCGATGACCATGAATATCTATAGACCGTGATACAGACTTGGTTTTATATACAGTAGCGCTCAAAAAATAGTACACTTTTACTTTTATTGCTGTAACGTTTTTAAAAATCAAGGAAATGAAATGAAATTTTCACAATGTATAGTTTTCATTGGAACACAAATGGGAAAAAATATGCAAATTGCCTTGCTCAAATTTTTTTCTGAGAGACTCAACCATTTTCAATATAGGTGAGGTCAAAAAATAGTACACGGTCATTATTCATGAGAGTTTCAATGCGAAAAAGTAGTTTTCTGTATTTTCTGTGCATAATACAGTATATATAATTTGCAATGTCTACTCGAGTCCATCTGTCATCCCCAATCAAGAAGACCATTGTTGATTTTGTTAATCAAGGCAATTCATACAAAACAGTTGCGGATCAATTTCATGTGCCCAAATCATCTGTTGCAAGAATTGTACAGCGTTTTCGGAAGCAGGGAGATGTAAACCGTAAGCAAGGGTCTGGCCGACCAAAAGCAACCACTCCACGGGAAGATAAACTTCTTGTACGTCTTTCTAAGACTGATCCTAAGAAAACCGCTGTGGATATCAACCGCGAAATGAAAACATTCCACAACGTTGATGTTAGTGTTTCAACGACTAAAAGACGTCTTAAGGATGCCGAACTGATCGGAAGACGCCCAGCCAAAAAACCTTTCATCTCAAAAAAGAACTGCATGGCTCGACTTCAATTTGCCAGAAACCATCTGAAGTGGACACTCAAGGAGTGGAGTAAGGTGCTCTTTAGTGATGAATCGAAGTTTCTATTATTTGGATCAGATGGCATTAGGTATGTACGCCGCCCACCAAATCACAAATTTGATCCACGATATCAACTGCCTACAGTTAAACATGGTGGAGGATCTACTATGGTGTGGGGCTGCTTCAGTCATCAAGGGGTGGGCCCTCTCATAAGAATCGATGGAACAATGGACAGACACGTTTACAAAAACATCTTGGTTCAGCATATGCTTCCTTTTGCAAAGGCTAATATGCCTCGGGGATGGATTTACCAGCAGGATAACGACCCCAAGCATACAGCGGGGATCATTAAAGACTGGTTTAAATCAAAGAAAGTACGATTACTTGAGTGGCCAAGCCAATCGCCAGACCTAAACCCCATCGAACACATGTGGGAAGAATTAGAACGTAGGTGCAGTAGGTACAAAGCCCGAAATTCAACAGAAAATTTTGAACAGCTGCGTCAGCAATGGAATAACATTCCATTAGATAAAATATTCAAACTGATTGATTCTATGCCATCACGATGCCAAGCTGTCATCGCTGCAAATGGTCATGCAACAAAATATTAGACTATTGTGCCTTAGGAAATCCTAAGTCTTCATTTGTTTACTTTTTCTATGCTGCTTTCATTCTTTTTGGTGACAGTGTACTATTTTTTGACTCCGCTTTTATCAGAGATCAGCAAGTTGCTGAATGATTTCAACAGGAATTGCTATTTAATTTTTACATTTCTCTTTTATTTATACAGCATTGTATTTCAAAAAAATTTCATTTCATTTGCTTGAATGTTAAACAAGTTACAACAATAAAAGTGAAAGTGTACTATTTTTTGAGCGCTACTGTATAGATAGATAGATTATTATTATTATAGATACTGTATTACACTTGGGCACCTTCAGGGTCTGAAATCAGTTCGTTGACTTTCAAAAGCTGCAGAGTATTTTCATTAAGTTCTTGCACATATTTTTTTATACGGTTTTCTAATGTTTTCAAATGAACATCAACAATGATTTGAGTTAATTTCATATTTAATATTAAAAAAAAACAATAAAAAAGGCAATGCTACATGCGTTGACAAATATAGCGCACAAACCGTTCCTTAATGCTACCTTTTTTTGAAACGCTTTTACCTGTGTTAACGTGAACAAATAAACAAACAAAATATACAGGGTGACAATAAATTATGGCAACAGAAATGGACGCGTCCAGGCGTGAATATATTAAGGCGCCACCAAATAATTTTTAATTCATTGCAATCACTGCATGTTCTTGGGCAAGTCGTCCGTGTTTCAACTTATTATGAGTTAATTGATGTGTGTTTTGAAATGTCAAGCAAATACAGTGCAATTTTGGTGCTGTTTCGTCAAGGAAAGCGTCAATGGGAAATTGTTCGTTTGCTCAATGTTGGCAGAGACGTCGTCTCCAAAGCCGTCAAACGGTTCAAAGAGCGGGCCATAAGGCGATCGCCCAGGAAGAGGAAGAAAGCGTACCGCCAACACGTCCAGGAACCGCAAAATCGTCGAAAAGCGAGTCCAGCGAAATCCGAGGATCTCAGTGGTTGTTGATGGGGATTATAGGGCGTCAGCTGCTAAGGCCATTTTGCGCCCGACAGAAAGTTTAAAAACCCACAGTTTATGGGCCAAAAAGTTAAGAAGTTTAAAAATCAGATGGAAAAACAATAAAAATTATGACTATGAGGATTTTAAAATCACTAATAAATATAAAAACAGAGTTTTTCCCCAGGATTCTCCCATAATATAAAATATTAGTTTAGGGCAGTGTAAATCATTAGTGTGTAAAGGGCATTAAATAAAATGAAATAAAACATATACTTAATGGTCAGATATATACAATGCAAAAGCAATAAAAGGATGACTATATGAATTTAAAACATGAATAATTTTTAAAAATAGAAACACTTTTCATAGGGTTGTTCCCCAACAAAAAAATCTAGTGAATAATTCAGCCCTAATGAGCGTCGTAAATTAGTTTGTAAAGGGCACTGTATAAGAATATGTTTAATAATCAGCATTGCTCCACAGGAGCACAATGGAGCTGGGTCTTTTTTTTAATAAATGGCCGTGAGTGAGACGGCTGTGACCAAATCTAAGCCGAGTAAGAACAACATGTTCACGCCTGTTTGTTAGACAAGGTAAGGACCACTGTTTGATGTCACGCTTTATTTCATATAATATATTCGCTGGGTTAAGAGGCCAAGACTCCTGCCAAGAATATAAGAGTTTCTTGTAGATGACCGGGAACAAATGTTCGGGGATTGAGAGTAGCTCCGAGATAGGTAAATGAGTAATAGCGTCTTTTGCCGCCTCGTCAGCCCGTTCATTTTGCTGGATACCCATATGGCTAGGGATCCCAACAAAATAAATTCTAGTATCTTGGAGATCCAGGTAATACAGATATTTCTGGATTCTTAGAACAAAAGGATTGTATGTATTGAATAACTCCAAAGCATTGCAAGGCACTCAGGGAATCGGAGAAAATCCAAAAGTTGGAATTTGGATACTTAAAAGAGAACTCTAACGCTCTGGCTATGGCTAACAATTCAGCAGAGAAAATGGAGTATTCGTTTGGCAGATGGTAAGAAAATACTAAGTTATCTATAAGGAATGCACAGCCAACTCCGTCCTCTGATTTGGATCCATCTGTGTATATGTGGAAGCCATCAGGGAGGGATTCTAAAAAATTTCTAAAAAGTGCCTTAATTTCAGCTTCCATAAAATTAGATTTTTTCCCAGCAAACAAGTTGTAATTTATATCTGGTTGGGGGAGAATTCACTGAGGAACATCTCTGATCTCTCGGCTATACGAGTACATGGCTGGGAATGAGAGGTTCAGGCTCGTTTATGCTTCTAAACGAATGATGGGGAGGGATACTAGGTTTATCGAATAAACAGACAAAAGCTGGGTGCAGACTTTCACCATATATACGAAGAGCATATTTAAGGAGGACTTTGGCTCTTCTAAACCATAATGGCAGCTCATAAGCCTCCACATAAAGGCTCTCTATCGGACTTGTACGGAAAGCTTCTGTGCGATTCTTATGTCTAGTTTATGGATGGGATTTAACATTTTCAAAGTGCTCTTTGAAGCTGAGGCATAAACCATGCTCCCATAGTCTAATTTAGATCTAACGAGGGAGCCGTATAAAAATAAGAGCATCTTCCTATCAGCGCCCCATTTGGTAGCGAAAAGAGAGCGCAAAACATTCATGGCTTGTAAGGATCTCGTTTTTAAATTACGAAGATGTGGGAGCCATGATAATTTCCTATCAAAGGTCAGACCCAAGAATTAGATAGGAGACCCATAAGGTCCGGGTCTGGATGGAGACCTCTCAAAAAGCAAAAGTGGACGGCCATTGTTTTTTGTGGTGAAAATTTAAAGCCTACTTCGTTGCTCCAGGTAACAACTTTGTTAATGGCTAGATGCAGTTGACGCTCAATAAAGAATATTGAGGACAGTAAATGGCGATGTCGTCAACATACAAGGAATAGTTCACAGTGGAGGAAAGTTGTAGACAAGCCTCATTAATAGTGTGACGTTCCGTCTTAGGAGTCACGTGTGTCTGACGGTGGGAGTAGAGAAACAATAGAAAATAAGGTGTGTTATCGGTAGTTTTTTTTTGTTGGTTATGAAATAGTAGTGAGGGTTGTTTGCTGTGTGAAGTTATTGTTTGTGGTGCGTTAGAAATAATTTTTTATATTGTCATGTTTGAATTGTATATATGTCGTGAGAGATCATTAAGGTCCTTTGTTGGAGCTGTATTGTTGAGACGTTTTCCTGGAAGACAGTGCAGTTTCCAACGGGGGAAATTGTTGCGCTCGTTTTTTTTTTCTTCCGTTAAAAAAGATTGTGATGAACGTGTCATCCCTTTTGTTAAAAAATTTTTTTAAAAAGATTCTTTTTGGTTCTCGTCGTGAGAGGTTGTATTTTGCAGAACACAATGGCGAAAGTGTAATCTGATATTTATGGTTATATAAAAGTAATTATGTCGTGTTAGAAGAACTCTGAACTGTTACGGAATAATTGTCTAATAGCCGGAAAAATATGTAACTAGCCGTCAGATTTTGGAATTGGCCAAATTAGGACACAAGTAATTATGTTTTAAGAAACAATATTCTTTTTTTGACTTGCAATCGGGAATATAGCTAAGTCTAGTAGTGAGGGCTATAGTGGTAAAACTAGCCATAGTTGGTTTAGCGCAACTGTAGCACGCTCTTGCATGTGAAACAGGTATAACCACCATGGTTGATGCTGCCAGTGGAGGGGTTAACGGACATTCATTGTAACCAAGAGGGGTCACAGTTCCTCCCCCCTTTTTGGCATAATAAAGAAGGGACTTTGCACTCTCGTGTGCTGGTGCTGGAATATTTGATTCGAGACGTGAATGTTCAGTATTACCCATAGTCTGCTATTAAGCAATGATCACTGCCTCACTTTAATATAGATTTTAGTGATATAACGCTCAGCAAGACAAGAGTGCCTGTAGTTGATTAAAATGAACGTAAGTTTATTGCATAATAGGTAACTGAATTGCATGCATGTTAAACGGGCCCGGTAGATACCATGGTAGTCGTAAATAAATGTGTATTATGTGCGAACTGGTGTATTCTAAAAGAATAAAGTAGTGTTATGCATAGTTACAGTAATATCAGTTGCGATTTTCTAGTTATCAGTCCCGAACCCTTGCCCTTACCTGCCCTAAGTGATGGTCCTTGACTCAGAGCACCTATACAATAGATATAGTGGGGGTGGGGAGGGTACAATAGCAATGAGAAAAAGGAAGGGACTTAGCACACTTCCCTGTGGAACAGGGTCTGAGAGAGTTGACTCTAAGCAAACTCGGAAGGTTCTATTCGCCATGAAATTACACAGGAAAGAGGGAAGACGTCCTGTACGGCCGTATTTCTGCAAAAGTATCCCTATTCCGCGTCTCCAAGTTGTAAACGTAGGCTTTTTCCAGATTAAAGAAAACCCCTACGACATGCTGTCTATGTCTCTGTGCGAAATGGATCTCATGCTCCAATCAAAGAAGGTGATCAACAGTTGAGCGAGATTTGCGGAAACCGCACTGAAATCTGGATAACATGTGGTTTTTTTCCAGATACCACATAAGTCGGACAGAGACCATCCTTTCCAGGACTTTGCACATGCAGCTAGTTAGTGCTATTGGTCGATAGTTTGAAGGACAAGAGTGGTCTTTATTCGGTTTTGGAATAGCAATAACAATTGCCTCTCTCCATATTGTTGGAATCTCTCCTAAAGACCCAGATGTAATTATATAACGAGAGAAGGTGGCCATAAGCTTCCTGCGTCAGATGTTGCAGGAAAGAATATAACATTCCATCTGGACCGGGAGCAGAATCTCTGGAGCAACGAAGGGCATAATGTAGTTCCCGTAATGTAAACGGGAGATTATATTTTTCGAGGTTTCGGGATTTAAAATTTATAGCATGCGATTCCTCGAAAAAATTTTCGTCTTTGAAAGGACACACTGCAATTTTTTATTCGTGAAATCTCAGCAAATGTTTTTCCAAGAATATTTGCTACCTCATTCGGGTCACATTCAGGTACACACGACCATTTTGAATGAGGGAAGGGAGTTTATCCGGGAGTCTTTTCCTATTTATTCTCCTAATCATTTCCCAGATAGTTTGAAGAGGGGTGTTCCTATTAATGGAGAAAATATAATCCCTCCAACAGAGTTTCTTATTTGTGGAAATGATTAGTTTACAACTGGCCCTTTTTTGTTTGTAAGTGATAAGATTCTCAAGAGGTGGTAGTGCGGACAAAATGCGGAGAGCTCTTACGTTCTCGTACCACTAGGGCACATTCTTCATTCCATCATGGCACTGGGATTTTCGTGAAGAGGATCTACCCTTAGGGATGGATTGTTCTGCCGCATGGAGGATGCGGGAAGTGAAATCCTCTATAGCCTCATCTACAGATGGAAAGAGTGTTTTATTCTCAAACTGTAGATGGGATTGGAAGACCTGCCAGTCTGCTTTATCCAATTTCCAACGTGGTAGAAGGTTGGAAAAAGTAGAAAAACTCGGGGAAATACTTATCGGGAAATGGTCACTACCATTTAAATCTGAGAATACACTCCAGGCTAAGTTAGGTGTAAAAGATG
Source organism: Rhysida immarginata (assembly GCA_023313115.1). Classification (NCBI taxonomy): domain Eukaryota; kingdom Metazoa; phylum Arthropoda; class Chilopoda; order Scolopendromorpha; family Scolopendridae; genus Rhysida; species Rhysida immarginata. The sequence continues at coordinate 1,159,007 of JAHWFO010103605.1, forward strand.
AAGAGGATATAGATATATCGATGCATGATAGAGAGCCGTTGACTGAGTGGAGGAATGTTGGAGAGCCATCGTTTAACAAATTGATGTTAAAAGAATTCAAAACTTTCTCTATCATATATAGAGATGTCCAATCACGTGACAGCACGCGTCAAATGACGCTTCAGTGCACGTCTCAGAACATCCGGGTGTCTAATAAATCTGGCTGGTGCACATTTGCTCCTTTGTTTCGCACGTTGTTGGCTTCGTATTTGTTAGATTAGGTTGCTGTCTTCCTTATTATGGTACTTTGTGCAGCTGTAAATTGTGGCGCAAGAGATCAGTTAGTGATAAGAATTCTAACTTTTATCAACTTCCTGCAGTAAACAAAAGATTAGGAAAAGCTTTTGAAGAATTGTGCTTGAGAAGAAGACAGAAATGGCTTAACAACTTGAACAGAGCTGACCTCAATGAAAATTGCAACATTCGTGTTTGTAATTTACATTTTGTTTCTGGTAAGTAGTTCTGCAAAATCTTAAATTATGTAAATATTATAATTTAAAAACGATTCATTCGAAATTCAATATATTAAATAAGAAAAAATTCATTCATTTTCATAATTTCAACACATGCAAATATTATGATGTTGGGAGTTATTCAAATAACTTTTAGTAATTTTTTGGAAGGATTTAAAAAATTTACATTTTGCAAATAATTATTACAAAATAATAAGTTATGAATTTTGTCAATAAATTTCTTTAATTTCTCATTTTTATAGGTAAACCAAGCAAGATTACAGATTTACTAAATGTGGATTGGGCACCAACTCTCCAATTAGGTCATAACAAAATAAAAATAAATCACTCATTAGCGGTTGACAGATTTTTCCAAGATGAAGGCTCGTAAAAAGAACAATCACCATTTAAATAGTAAATTAATAGCACTATTAATAAAATTTTACTTTTGAATTATTCATTGATTTTTTAATGTGACATTAAAATAAGTTTTATTTACAGAAGAAGAATTTGAAATCATGGATAACAACTCTCCCAATGAAAATGGAAATGGTGAATTGCAAGCCATGCCCCAAGCAAAAGAAATGTTTACATTGGGTATGGAGAAGCCACAAGTAGATTCTTGTGACTTTTGTATTTCTTTGAATACAAGATTAGCAATTTTTGATATAGAAATGAAACAACTTCAGAATGAAAATAAAAACTTAAAGCAGCAAATTCACCATTATGAAATCCTAGTTAAGGATTTGATTAGAAAAAATAAAACACCTAAACTTGAAATTCAGAATGTTCTTCAGAAATTGTGATTTTAAATGTTGATAAAAATATTTTGGTATCTGAAGCTAAGAAATGGGTGGAAGAGAAATAAACATTAATTAATTGAGTCATGAGAAATTACAGAATGACTTAATTTTTTCTAAAGCAGATAAATTTTTGTACAATAAAAAGTTATTGTCAAGTAGTTTAAACCAAAGGTCATTTGAGGAAAATGATGAGAAAGTAAAATTTTACACAGGCTTGCAAAATTATGATCTTCTGAAGGTATTATTTGAATCAGTATCTCCATACTGTTTTGAAACTCATTCCAGTGCATTAACAAAATGGGATCAAGTTATCATTACTATGATAAAGTTAAGATTAAATTTATCATACAAATATTTAGCTTATTATTTCAATGTTTCCCAAACAACAGTTGCTAACACATTCCACAAAATTGTTAATATTTTGTATGAATGTTTAAAACATCTTATTGCTTGGCCTGAAAGAAAAGATTTGCAGTTAACAATGCCAAATGCTTTCCGAAAGGCTTTTGGCAAGTCAGTGGCAATCATTATTGATTGTTTTGAAGTTTTCATTGAAGTTCCTGGAAATTTATTAGCAAGAAGAGCAACTTGGAGTGATTACAAACATCACAACACTGTGAAATTTTTAATTGGAATTTCCCCACAAGGTGTCATTATTTTTATTTCACAAGCTTGGGGTGGAAGAAGCAGTGATAAGTACATTACTGAAAATTGCTCTATTTTAGAGAATATCCTACCTGGGGATTGCATTTTAGCAGATAGGGGGTTTACTGTAGTAGAAACTGTAAGTTTACTTCAAGGCACTCTCAACATACCTGCATTTACCAGAGGGAAAAACAATTATCCCCTTTAGATGTTGCAAGGAGTAGAAAGATTGCAAATGTCAGAATTTATGTTGAGAGAGTTATTGGGCAATTGAAACAAAAATTTCAGATTTTGCAAGATACTCTCTCCTTACACTATGTTGATAAGAAAAATTCTTCTAATCTGAAATAAATAAAATTGTAGTAGTTTGCTGTGCTTTATCTAATATGTGTGATTCAATTGTACCATTTGATTAAAAAACCTCAATGTTAAACTAAGGTTCAGATAATTTAAGTCAGCTTACATTGTATTGTATTCAGCATAAATTTAATTATAAAGAAATGTGTAGTCTTGAATGAAATTATAATTATTATAATTATTCAATAAATTTATTTCTTTTGGAACTTGGTATTTTCTTTTTGCTTTCTGTTATTTGCATTTTACATTCAGGCAAAGCAGAACAAGTTGGACAATACTAATTTTGTCTAGGAACTTTCTTAACACCAACACAAGTCATGTGGAACCATTGAATCCTGCATGAAGGATTGTCACAACCAATTAGGGTGTCATCTATGTTTTGTTGGCAGAAACACCAAATATCATTCTTATTTTCTTCATCTAGTGGAGGTTGATCAGAGACTAAATGGGTATTGCTTTTGTTGCTAGGGTGCAGATTCTCTTTGTTTTTTGGCTTAGTGAACCATTTCCCCAGTAGTTCAGGCAATTAACACACTTGGATAAAGTTTTCAGCTTTTGTAATGCATTGTCCAATAAAATGGTGGTCAGCAAAGAGCCTCTCAATATGTATATCCTTGTTTGTCCAGATAATGAAGTCAGCAAATGCTACTTCTGAAACCAGCATTTGTGCTTGTACCTTAATGGATTAAAAGATACAATTAGTAACATGAATTCATAAAAAGCAATAAATAATTTAAATAATCACTTGATAATAATATGCATGTGTTTTTATGAGGCTTCCATTTTTTCCTAAACAAAAATTTTTCTGACCACTTGCATCAGATATGAGGTATCTTTCTAGGTAAAAGGACACTGAAATAAATAGAATTTTAAATTTTTTAAAATTTCTGACTTAATTAAATTCAAATTTTTAATAATTATTAACTTTACAAACCTTAACTTCACAAATCCCTTTGCCACAGCAGTCACATGTCATTTTAGCATGAGGAGTAGCTCCAAAAAATGGATATTCACAGCTCAATTTTAACCCTGTTTGATGAAGCTTGAAATTGCTGTGAGATTGTTTCATGCGACTTTCATATGTTGTTAGTGCTAATTTTTCATGATCACAACCCCATCTAAAAAATTATATGAAAAATTAAAAGCAATTTAACAATAGCAATTATGTTTAAAAATCATACCTAGTTGCAGATGTAGTGAAAGTGTTATCACATGGATAACAAATGCTTTTTATTAGGCTGATGGATGGAGCTTTGACTGTTGTGTTGCAAACAGATTTCAATTTTGAAGCTGTAATTCGACCACTTCTCATTTTCATCCAAAGCTTAGACTTTGATTGCATTTGGGTCTCTGCCTCTACAGTTAAAGCTTGCTCTTGTGCTACAGAAAGAGTTACTTGCTTGCATTTTTCTCTTAATTCATCATAATTTAAAAGCAAGAATTCAGGTTGGCATAAATCATTTAAAAAAGTTGGGTAAAAACCAGAAATTTCTTTTGGAATATATTTGGTGTTAAAAGGCTTAATCAGAGACAAAATTGCTGGTTTTGATTTACATTGGCTTAATCTTGCATGTAAATTATGATGGAAATTATCAGGTAATTTCAGGAAAGGTGAAGTATTACTGACAGACAAATGTTTCTGATTCAGATATGCCTTCTTTAGATTTGTGCAATTTTTGGGCAGAGCAGAAATTAATTTGATCCACTTGCAAATGAAGATTCTACAAAAAATAACAGCATATATTATCAAAATATCAACAAACTTGCTTTCATAATTTAATTTTTCTTACATATTTTTATTGATTTCTTTATTCCTTGTATTATTAATTAAACCTTACCTCTTTTGATTTAGATGGTTGCAACCACTGGTTTTCTCCTTCTGTCACACTTTTATTCAATTTGTAGCTAACAGAAGCAACAATATAAAAGCATAACGTTGAAAAATGGCTGCATGCTTCTCCCAACCTAAAGCAGAAATAAATTTTGAAAGTTATATTTAACTTCTAATTAAAGAAATGTAAAATGCATTGTAATCTTTTTATTTACCCAGCCATGCAATTACAATGAGTAAAATTTATGCTGCCATCTTCACTTAAAATTACCTAACTTTTTAAAAAGGTTGCAGTTGCTCTAAGGGAATGTTTAATCTATAAATATTCAAAATATTAAAAATGTTGATATTTAAAATCTTTTCAAATTAAATTGTACATTTTCTAAATGATAAATTAAGCATTATAAAAATAAATAAAATACTTACTTTTCCAATAACAACAGTACATTCTGAAATCATTTTCCAGCCAATTTCAACAACATATCCCATTAAAAAATTCTTGTATCATAGCAAAGATTTATGTGCTTTCATTTCCTTCAAAGTGATGAAATTAATTCCAAATACAAAATAAATGGTCAAATCACCTATTTGTGTGTTTGGTAAAATGTTTATATCTGTAGATAAATCACATTTCTTCAAAGAATATGGATCTGTGTTATCAATTTCTTCTATTTTTTTTATATATCTGATTTTTTCTTCATTGTTTAAATCTTTAAAGTAAGCTGAAAACGATTTATCTACGCTAACCATGCTTGCCTCTTTGAAACCATGTGCACCAACGAACTTTGTTAGTTGTTGCTTAGCAACAACTGACGTTTTGATGACGTCACAACTTCCTTTAAAGTCACGTGACTGAACATCTCTATCCTCTTTCAGAGAGCTTTATAGACCCCCAAATGGGATTATGGGCGTTAAAATCACCCAGAATAAGGAAGGGGCTTGGCAGTTCACAAAGCAAGGATGATAAAGAATTTTCATCCGTATATTAATCCAGAGGTAGATACAGTGAACATACAGTTAGAGGTGAGAGATCTTTGAATAAGACTCTAACTGCTACCGCCTGGAGATTAGATGTTAAATTAATGGTAGCACAAGGCAAAGATCTTAGAACTAAGATGGCAACACCACCACAGGCTTTATTTCCCGATGTATAATCCTTCCTTATAAAATTAAACCCTTTTAGGGTACGAGACTGGGATGGCAAGAGGAACGTTTCTCGCAAAGCCAATAAGGAGAAGGAGAACTTATTGACTAAAAGCTTTAGGTCTTCTAAGCGACAAAAGAATCCATTAAGGTTCCATTGTAACAGTGTCATGATGAAGGTTTTAAGATGTAGGATTAAACTCAATAGGAGATACCTGTAAGTTCAAAGGGAAGTCTGGCCTTCCCCCCCAGAAGTGGAGAATTTGGTGTAGTCTCTACTACACGTTTTTTGAAGAGGTCAGAGGAAGGTGACATCTCTGACGAGCGTTTCTTCCCATCTTCTCTGTCCGAAAATTTTGGAGGAGTTCCAGGTGGTGTACTTGATTTCGAAGTTCGACTAGTGCTATCAGATGGTCCTGTGGAGGTGGAAGTTCCACAAGAAAAGTCTGCGATACTCAAATCAGTCATTGTTCCAACTGACTTAATAGAAGGACGACTCTTAACCACTGCTGCATAGTTACGGACTTCATTTTGTTCTACTTGCCTACGTGCTTCCGGAAAAGACAAACCGCCAAGGACACGAACCTCTTGGATTTTCTTTTCCTTCCGCCAAATAGGACAGTCTCTTGAAAGGGCAGAATGGGCTCCCTTGCAATTACAACACCGGAACTCGTTTGAACAAGCTTCCATCTCATGTCCGGGCAGGCCACACTTAAAACAAACTGCATTAAAATGACAGTTTGTTCTGGTGTTGTCGTACTTCTGACATTCGAAGCATCGCAACGGGTTGGGGATAAAGGGTCTCACGTGACAGTGTATATAACCGATGTAAATGGTATCTGGCAAAACTGTTCCCTCAAAGGTAACAATGAAGGAATGCGTAGGAAGAGGAACACCATTCCTCCTTGGATCGATCCAGCGAATGTCAACTACAGATTAATCATCCAATTCAGCAAAGATTTCCTCGTACCCCATTCCTTCCAGGTCCTTGCACGTGAAAACACCTTTCCTGTAATTTAATGTTGCATGGGGAGAAACCGAAACGGCTTTCCCTGCAAACTTTTTCAAGGAGAGCAGGGTGGTGGCCTGCTTACCCTTAAAGACTTCGATAAGAAGATGGCCGTTGAAAAGTCTCTTAACATGTTTTTGTATCCCCAACGAGGCGTTTAAGTTTCTTTTCAAATTAGAAATGGGGAGATAGTCTTAAACGACTCCCCACTTGCCAATTTCATCTCCAAAAACTTCGGATTCTTTGGCGGTCTACGGCTCGATCTCTCTGCACGATCGTCATTTTGTTTTTGAATTACTTGCTGATTTGTTTCATCCATAGTAAGTAAAATAAATTTTCATCTTCCTCGCTCCCCACCCACCACCGAGCCCAACAAGGGGATGCACATTGGCACCAGGGATACGAGGAGGATACAGGCAGCGCCTAACCCTATGGCCGAAGCTCCAAGGAGCGACGACCAGCCGATTGATTTGGACGGGCTCATCCAGACCACCCATCCTTCCGAGAAGCAGGGACCACCAAGATGTGTGTTGTTCCGGAAAGCCCTCCCTCAACCACCAGGATTCCCCTTTCCCCAGAAGTAGGGTCGCTGCGCACGGCAAACACGCAAGTGGACATACTGGTCGTAATGGAGGCCATGTCAAAAACATGCCTCCATTGCGAGCACCGGTCCCTTTGGGAGGGTCCACAACCGACCGGACACTTTTTGTCTGGCCTCTCTGCTAAGGCCTGTCTGGCATGGGAGACCCGATCCAGCATAGCCCTTAGCTTCACTGAGGCACTCAAGCCCCTCCACCACGTCAAGGTAGTGCCCACGGAGGGGCCGAGGATCTCAATGAGACAAATCGCTCGTCAGACCGGAATCAACCGCGAATCGGCGCGGTAAATGGCAACAGAGGAACTCAAACTCAAGCTCTACAAGCTCCAAAAAGTCCAGCTCCTCACAGACGAAAACAAGCGCGTACGCCTCCACATATGCCGCGAGCTCAAGCGTCGGACTGCAGGTGAGAAATGGAAGCGCATCCTCTTCACAGACTAGAAGCTCTTCACTGTGGAGCAGGCACACAATAACCAAAACGATAGATCACCACAATCCCCTCTGTAGTCATCGAACGTCGCCAAAATCCGCAGTCTGTGATTGTCTGGGGCGGAATTTACGGCAGTGGCAAGACACCCAATGTTTCCGTTCACCAACGAGTCAAAATCAACCAACATGTTTACCGTCGTGACATTCTCGAGGCTGTGGTACTTCTTTGGTCTCGGCAGTACTTAGGCAATGCGGATTGGACGTTTCAACAAGACTCTGCACCAGATCAAAGAGCGAAAATCACGCAGGAGTGGTGCAGGAGCCATTTTCCGGATCTCATCACATCTCAGCAGTGGCCGCCCTACTCACCGGATCTCAATCCGATGGATTATAGCGTATGGTCGATCTTGGAGTCTCTGAAGAAGTCCCTACGCCAAGAATGGGACCGATTGTCGCCCGACGACTTGCGGCCCATTGCTGAAAATTTCAAGACACGTTTGGGGCTTTATATCGCCGCCAAAGGAGACCACTTCGAAAGCGAATGAACATGTTATTACCAAGGGACCATGTTCTATTTATTACTTGTCTATTGCTTTACTTTTCGTTTATTGGATTAAAAAATTTGTAAACAATGAGTTGCCGTAATTTATTGTCACCCTGTATTGTGCACATCTACAGTACAGGATATTTCCAACCATATACGTTTCATGCATATTCATCCACGTTAACACAGGTAAAAGTGTAATACAAAAAATGCGTTCCCGTATTTACATATATAGATGATTTGATATTTCAACATCATGACAAGTAATAGGAGGCTTACGGATGTTGTAATAGCCAATTTGCTAGAAGAAAGCGATCATGAGAGTGATGTTCACTTTTTGGGAAGCGACTCTGAAATTGAAGATCATGTTAGCGAAGATGATGCTCAGGAAGATGTAGAAGAACGATACACAAAAGATGAAATTCGAGAAGATTCGAGTGAATTAAGGGCGAAGAAGCTGTGCCATCTATTACTCCAGAAAATTGCGAGACTTTGGAGCAATCCAGTACTGATCGTCGTATTCTTGTTCCGGCACGTCAAAACTTGAGGGAAGAACCAACACTGCTGGTCTACTTCTAAAAGCCGAAGCTGTAGCAGAACCGCTGCTGTCAATAATGTACACACTTCATGAGGTCTAATTAGAATGTGTAGACGTATGTACGAGCCTGTTTTATGTTTTCACTTATTCATCACGGAAGACATTATTGATGAGATAGTGAAGTGGACGAATGTGGAAATTTCCGTTAAACGACCTGCTGGAAATACCCACGCTACCTGCAGAGATACTTGCTCAATGGAAATTCGAGCCTATATTGGCATTCTGACACTGACTACTGCGATGAAAGATAACCGTCTGTCTACAACGGAGCTATTTGATAGTACCTTTTCAGGGTCTAGGTACGTAGCTGTGATGAGCAAGGAGCCTTTTAACTTTCTCACTCGTTGTCTTAGAATGGATGATAAGACTTTGCGTACTACTCTACGCTAGAAAGGTACTTTTGTTCCAGTCAGGAAGATATGGGAGTTACTCATACAGCAGTGTTAGTCGAATTACACACCGGGGAACTATGTAACAATAGATGAACAGTTAGTTGGATTCCGAGGCAGGTTCCCCTTCCGGATGTATATTCCTAATAAGCCCAATAAGTATGGCATCAAAATACCTATGAGGTGTGACAATGGTACTAAATATATGGTGAACGTTTTACTGCCACCCAAGGATTACCACAGGGAGAGTATTACGTGAAAGAATTATCCCGTCCTATACATGGCACTAATCGTAGCGTAACGTGTGATAATTGGTTCACTTCTGTACCCTGGGATGTTACTTGTTGAACCATATAAACTCACGCTTCTTGGCACAATAAGGTCTATTAAACGGGAAATCCCCGAAGAGATGAAAAACTCCCGGCTTCGACCGGTTGGTACATCCACGTTCGCCTATGATGGATGTTTGACTTTGGTTTCCTACAAACCAAAGCCAGCTAAAATGGTGCACCTTTTATCTCAATGTGATGAAAAAGGGATTATAAATATTGAAACAGGGAAACTGGAAATGGTCAAGTTTTACAATCAAACCAAGGGCGGCGTTGAGACATTCGACCAAATGACTTCCTCTGTTCTTGGTCAAGGAAGACTAATCAATGGCCCATGGCTATTTTGAATGACTTTTGTGAATTCATATATTATATATTGTCACAATATGTCAACAAAAGATGAGAAACCTTTGAGTCGTAGACAATTCCTGAAAGCACTTAGTACGCAGTTAGCAACTGAATGGATGCTAAAAAGATTAGAAGCACCCACTTCGAAACGCAATTTACGAGAAACTATAGAAGGTGTCTTGAAAAAACCTTCCGAAGACACTTCTGCAGTAGATGATGGTCCATCACAACCGAAAAAAAAAGGAGATATTGCGTTTACTGCACTTCTAAAAAGAAGAGGATGTCCAAAATGACCTTCGCTAAGTGTCAAAAAATCCATATGCGGGGAAAATAAAGTTGATGTTTGCACTGAGTTCCTTTAAAAATTTCAAATTGTTACTTTATTACGTTTTTCTAGTTGATTGTTTCCTAATTAAGTATTTTTTAAAGTAGAAATGTATAATTTTAGTTGTTTTTTTTAAAGTTCCTATGGAAAAAAATAAAAAAAATAGACTCAAAATTGATAAGCTTTTTAAAAAGTTTAAATAATTTAAGTTTGGATAATAAAAAATTATAATATATTTTAATACATTGTGTTTTTTATAGATAACATGCATAAATATAGATTCATAATAATATAAAAAACTTATAAAAATAATTAGTTTTTCAATAATTCATTAGTTACTATGATGCGCCTCGCAGGCGTATGAGTAGCTTTTCTTATCGTCTCAACATGAGTAGTGCAGCAGGGTTAACATTTGATGATAAGGGCAACTCTGTACCGCGAAACAGTAATGTATAGAAGCACTTGAGATTCACATGAACAAAACGACAAAGGTCTAACGATTGTGAAAGTACTCTCAAGAGCTGAAGAAATGAATATAGTTCAAAGTCTGCAAAAAGAAAATGTATAAATCGAGTATTCAAATTATTATAAAAAGTTATTTCTAAACGAATATACACCTCAAGGAGACGAAATAAGGTAATATTTTAGTAATGACAGATGGATTGTCAACGGTTGTCACGACCATGGAAGAAGGAGATAATGGTTATCTCCTTCTTCCATGGTCACGACAAATGAAATAAAGAATAAAATTTATTATAAAAAATAGTTCGATAAATAATTTGTTGAACAAAATTAAATTACATGGTTCAGAACCAAATAACATAATATAATTAAGTAATAAATTGATACTACATGATTACCGTATTTTATTCTCATAAAAACGTAACTGTGGAACAAGCACTATTTTCTAATCAAACAAGAGTTTTTATTTAAAATGACAAATCAGCTTTAAATAAAAATTCAACTACCTTTTGCTCACAACATAATTATTCTCTAACTCCTTAAATCCTTTGAAATCATAATAAACTAATCCACGTGACAAACGCTGAATCAGAATCTATACCTATAAATATTCAATTAAATTTTTATTATTATTAATAAACATATTAATTAAAATACTAATTTATATCACTGACACCGTCATAAGACTTTGAACTATATTTATTACTCTATTCTTATACAGTAACTCAATGTTTGTGTAAGAAACTGTTGTATAATCAGCACTAACCGATTATTAAAAAGCGGAAGAATGGAGCTACATAATGTTTTCACAATGTCTGTCTGTCTCTCCGTCCGTCCGCCCCATCATAATTTCCGCATGAGGTAGAAGATTGAAATTCGGAATTTAGCTTACTATGGGCATGTGCGCCTTCACTATTTAGTTTGGTTTTGATTGACCGATTGGGGTTGGATTTTCGGGGGCGGGAATTAGAGGAGACCAAAAGGTCTACGCGTATTTATGCATATAAGGAGCGAAATTCGATATGCAGATTCCTCTAAGCAAGATCAACATTACTATGAAGTTTGGGTCAAATTGTCCCAGTGGGGTCGGAATTGTAGGGGTGGCAGTTACTTGGTCTTTAGAACTATGGCAACATATGTCATGTCATATATCATTCGATCGAAAATGATGAGAAACGTAAGAAGATAGAGCTCTTTTACACTTTCTAAATACAACGTTCGAGAAAATCAATTTTTCGATTTAAAAAATTGGGGAGGGGGTTTAAAAGTGAGATAAATGGGTAAAAATAGATGAACTCAGGCCTTCCGCTATTTTCTGTCACGAAAAATCGTGACGGGAAACGATACAGAGCAATCAGCGAAAGCGAAAGACGACGTTAAGTGCGTAATAGCGCTGCGACATCTATTGATGCTGATTGCTCGCATTCAACAGTTCATAGCTCGATCGAACGAAGGCGCATCTAAAAAGCGTCGTTACAAAAGGAGAAATGCGCGAGCTTCGAACGAGAGTGGAGAAAAGAGAGAGGTGTGCGAGCTTTTATAGGGAACGGACGTGGGTCCAAAGGTCCCCCACCTACCAAAGGAAATTCCCGAGCACCAAGCAGCTCTTCTATTAGACAGGGCATGCTCTCGTACTCGAAAGAAAGCTGCCCCGGCATCTTCAGCTACCTCCAGCGCACGGAAAGCCGGCAACTACGCAGCGACAACGGACTTTCTCATTAATTCCTTGATCTCTCAAGCTTTTCGTAGCGATTCTCCGCCCTCGGACTCGACGGAAACCAGCCAAGGCGACCAGGAAGGATACGGCGCGAATGGCGTCGCCGGAAAGCGGCAGACTGCTCCGCAGCTAGTTCAGCGACCTGGGCGAACGACTGCCACCGTGGCGAGAAGCCAAGCATAAGTTTCCCAAATTCTCTATATATGGACTCCATTTTCCACCACCCTGAATCCTTGGAGGCCCTGTTAGCATCATTACCACAGTATCCTGTACTCCCGAGCAACTATCTCTGTGCTTTAGCCATCGTGCAAGGCGTACCAAGGAGGATGGCGCCTCACCATTGGACGGATCTCCTATTGCCCGAGGGTACGAAGTTGCTGCAGGTTATCTCACCCTGGGGACTACAAGCGTTCCTCGAGGAAGACCTCGGCCACGTTTTTGGCATACTGTTTTCGGTTTCCTCATCGAACCCTTAAACGCAGCTGCGTCGCCTCTGTCTGTTTACGGTAAAGGATTTAAGAAGACTAGTGACAGTTAGAAGATTGCAGTTTTTTGACTGTATAATTTTAGCCATTGGTTGTCAGTTGTCATTTTCAATTGTCCTATAACATTCCTATTTAATCTACTCGGGTAAGGGTCTTCCCAATTATTATTTTTGCTCGCCCCTTCTCGGCTGAGCCAGTTAATCAAACTTTGTTAACATTGAAAACTATTAAATATAGTTTAAATTTTAGTTACTTTAAAGACTGTAAACTGTTTAATCCAAGGGTTTACTTGTTCCCCTATCAAAGAAAAAACATTTTAAGCTGCCCTCGTTATTAGTGGGTAACACTATTCTGTTTAAGTTAATTATTATAGGTTAAGCAAATAAAATTATCATTTTGTCAACGTATAACTCTGTGCTTTACCTTTATTGCTTTAAGTGCTTCCACTCCGCACACAACCAAATTTCTCCGTGACACTTACCTATGCCATCCTCGGGATGATTAACTTCTTGTTTATATAACAAATGATCAATTAAACATTTTTTTTCATTTTCATACTAATAAGTAATGTAAAGTTCTGCTTAGTTTTATGATAATCAAACTTTTTAGAACTAGAATTCCAACTTGCTTGCATTTATGACTTGAAATAGGTTTAGGACGCGATGCAGGAAACTATTTGGGGTCATTCAAGAAATACGTCACGCTGTTTTTGGCATTTTCAAACCTCATGTCACACTGTCACATTTTTCATACCACCTCCCCCTTTTAAGACGTCACACTATACAAGTTAACACCCCCCCCTTCTTACAAACAAATAATCTTTGGTTACTTCCAAATACAATAAACCTGTTTGAAGTAAGATTTTATTGTCGTGTATGTGTAAATCAGGTAACATTTGAAAAGTCTCATGGACTTATATAATGAAATTTCAGGCTTTTGCTTAGGTGTTAACAATTACGACTTCTTCTTCTTCTTCTTCTTCTTCTTCACAGCCTTCACCTCCTAGAGATACGGAGGCTAGCTGATGGATATCACAGGTGAGGAAAATTAGTTAGTGTCCATGAGTATCAGGAGCGCAGAGGTCCTAGAATTCTCCCCAATAATCCAGAACCGCACAAAAAACACATTAATAGCCTGATAACGGAGCGCTTTTGAGTATGGTTCATAGGTGAAGCCAGTAGAAGTGTTTTCAGCGACACCGCTAAGTTTCGGCTAGTAAGGCCTTGAGTAAGGGGCGCCCTCTGGCGTTGGAAAAGAGGACAAATCAAAAGCACATGTTCCACTGATTCACGAGCGCCGCACAGACACAAGTCAGACGCGGAAATATTTATCTTGTGGAGGAACGAGTTGAAAGGTACGTGCCCACTTCTAAGTCGGAATAACACGGACCTTTGGAGAGATGATAACCATTTAGGAGTTGCTTTTCTCACATCACCAGCTTTTGAGAATAGCGCTTTGTAGTGGGATCCTTTAGATTCAGCCGCCCAAAGTTCGTTCCAGAGTACCACAGACCTCAGTCGAACGAGGGAGAGTAGAGAGGCAGGGTCAACTCGCGCTGGTTTTTTGAGACTTTTCCCCAACCTAGCCCAGTTAGCTAATTTATCTGCAAGGTCATTTCCATATATATCTTTGTGGCTAGGGACCCAGAGGAAATTTACGCGGAAGCCATACGAGAACAGTTCTTGAATTAGGGCTATCAGATAGCCAAGTAGGCCTCTGAAGAACCATTTGCATTTATCGAAGGCACCTTGGATGGAAGAGAGAGCACTTCTAGAATCCGATATAACTAAATAGTTTGCAGGAGGTTGGGAGGAAATCGCCACAAGAGCTTTATGGATGGAAATAAGCTCAAGCTGGAAAGAACTGGTAGCTGGTGAGATTTTTTGTGCAGTAATTACTCCTCCTCTCCTAAAGACACCAATTCCCCCGATAGGATCAGATGGAGCTAGAGAAGCACCTGTAAAATATCTAGTGTACCCCGAGAAGGTGTCCTGCAGGAACGAGTTAAAAAGACCGTTGCGCATAGACGGAGATGGAGCCTGGCTAACCCGCTCGGGGGAAAAGTAGACAAGATTGCCGGGCGGAGAAGGCCAGAGGTATTCTAGAATAGTGATCTCACACATATGCACATTAGCACAGTCGAATTTGTTTAGTAAATTAGTAGCCAAAACTCGCAGGCGATTGGACCGCAGGAATTACGACTTTTGAAATTTGAATTAACAATCCAAAAAAAATATTGCAAACATTCTAAGAAGCAGCTTTAATCATGACGTAGAAATACAATTATTTATGTATTATGAGACATTGAGCCTCGACAACGCGATCATCACATGCACGTGCTCGTGTTAACAATTTATTCATTGTTGAATCGATTGTTACATGACATGCCATTATCTTAGTATTCTTAGATCACGTGCAATCGACTTGAAGGGGTCCACGAAAAAGCCTGAAAAGATGATACCCGAAATAAGACCTTGATGATGATATTGTCGAAAATAGAATTTGAAAAAGTTAATCATGCAACGGTTGACGGGTAAACGTATAGCCCAAACAAGCATTCTTATAAGTAGCTTTTAGCTAAAGCCCCTAATAAGAAAGCATTATTATCCTGTCCATTGTTAGGACTGGCGGTTGCAAACAATTTGAAAATAATCAATGTTTTGATTGTTACGTATAATAATTAAAATAAACATTATTGTGAAACTCAGAATGGTCAGAATTTTTATTGATATAATAAGCCACAGATAGCAAAGATATTTTTTTCAAT
Organism: Rhysida immarginata; assembly: GCA_023313115.1. Taxonomy (NCBI): domain Eukaryota; kingdom Metazoa; phylum Arthropoda; class Chilopoda; order Scolopendromorpha; family Scolopendridae; genus Rhysida; species Rhysida immarginata. The sequence continues at coordinate 1,174,277 of JAHWFO010103605.1, forward strand.
GTAGCTTCTCTTCATTGATATCATTCTTTTGACATTTGAGAAGTCATGTAATGGAACGTAAAATCATACAAGTTTTATCATCATAGTATAAGTAATCATATGGAACAGATACTTAATCTACAGGGGGTCCCATAAGTTTTCATACATAAGAAAAATAAACATTTTTTTATAAAAACCATATTGGTTTATACAGTAGAACCTCTTTAATTCGAAAACCTCTGTAAATCGAATTTTTTTTGTTCCCTTGAGATTCGAATTAAAGAGGTTCGACTGTATAATATGCTCTACATGAGTTCCATTGTTTTGAAAACACATTTCGATGCGTGTCCTCCACTGCTGAAGTCCTGAATAAAAGCCAATGTGTATATATTCTCGATAATCTCTACAATCACGAACCGATGAGCATCAACCTTTGCATGATGCTTTAACATAGTTCGGAAAAGATTTTTAACTAGTTTGCAATGGATCTCATTGCAAATCAAGTGGAGAACCATACATTGATTTTATGGTAGCATGTTTTCATATATTTACGTTTTCAATAATTACATTCTACACAATTAATCAAATTTGGCAAAAAAAAAAAAAAATCCTCAATTTGGTTATTCTAAAATTTACCAATGTTCAACTAAATTGAGTGGATAACAGAATTACTCTACATCAGTTTCTATCAGAAGTGAACATTTGTGAGAAAATGATGTGCTCTGTACAATGATAATGGACAAAACATGACTTGATTGTGCAGGATTGTGCCACAGATCTCCGGATACTTGGTCAATTTTGTCTTCATAGACACTTTCTCAATTACACGAGTTGGATTGAGTCATAGCCTACAAAGATAAAGAGAATTTTCTGTCGGGCAGAAAGAAGAGTGCACGAAGTGATGTCAGAACATTTTCTGCCTTGTGATTTCTGCCGTTGTTATTAAGTATGTGGAATCCACACCTTCTTATCTCGTAAAATGTGTTGGTGTGCTCTAATTCATAGAGAGAATTGAAATACCGGATACATATTTCGGCTACTAAATAGCCATCTTCAGCGATGAGAGACAAAAGTCAAGTTTTACTTAGAACTTGAGCTGACTTTTGTCTTTCAACGCTGAAGATGGCAACTTAGTAGCCGAAATACGTATTCGGTATTTCAATTCTGTTTGTGGATTAAAGGATTCCTACCTTTTTAGTTCTTCTATTCCACAGTTTTTGCCTAATTAATTTAAGGCTGGGACATTATGAATCTTAGGGAACTTTCTTAAAGGAACAAACTTCTGTTGTGGAGAACAACAATGAGCTTTCTAACGATAACTTCACAATAGGGTCAGCAAGATATCTCATTTTCCATTTGAAAGGAAAATAATAAAATAAAATAATGTGAAATAATAAAAAAATAATTTCAATATGAAAGAAAATGAATTTTTGAAGGTGTGTATTGCGACTTCACACTTATGTAAAGTCCCCCCTACCCCCATGTCACGCTAGGCTTGCCAACTCTCAGACTGGCAATTCCGGAACATGTATTCCAGTCACGCTTGTTCCAGTCTGGCAAAGAATGAAAGTTAGACGTTGTCAAGTTACAGACATCAGTTTATGCAAATTTTCAGATGGTAGAATTTTTGATTAACTTAAAGGATTACAAAATTTGCATAAACTGATGTCTGTAACCTGACAATATCATCTGTTGGTCAAATACCGAACAGTTCTAACATTAACTTTTTCCTCGAAAAAAGCAGACTTCATTTCAATCGTTTCTCTACAAATAGAATTTTTTTTATCTGCATTCATGTGTGAATTATTGAGTTTTAAGGTTTTTTCCTGACTTTAGGATCACCCTGTATTTGTACAAATTCAAGAAACCTGCATCCAGTATTAATGTTTAATGACCAAACTGATTATACAAAATGTTTATTGTAGTCTACAGTAATAGACAAATAGGTCATTACTTACAAACATAACAAACCTTAAAGTTTAGTGTATTACCTTAGCTTGTAACATGAAAAGTATTTTAAGGGCTGATTGTGGTAATACAAATTATGGTTATTAATGATGCTGTTTAGAATATCATTAAATTTCTGTAATAAATAAACAAAAGTTGCAAAACGTCAAAGGCTCGTGTGACAGTCTTGATCTGTGCAAATATAACTAATAACCATTAGTGATTGGAAAAAGCAAGAATCCAAGATGTTTTAAAGGTAACTTCTAAAAATGCGATCTGAAAGCTATCGTTTACAATTTCCAAAGATTCCATTAACATTTTTATCATTGTTATTTTTAAGAGTAAAACTGTTACCAATCGACTACTATGCAAACACCAATGCTTTATTGTAGAGTTTTACAATCAATATTATAAGTTTCACTGTCATCATCTTCGGGAAAGAAGTACTGCATTGAGGGTAGAAGATGGTCACTCAATAAGTTCAGAGACTCTGGAGATTTCATTTTATTGCTGCACATGTTGCTGAGCGTAGTCCAGCCCAGCAAAAGCAAACTCGGATCATAACACTTCCTCCAGAGGCTTGAACAATGCTTACGGTACATGACGGGTGCTTTGCTTCATGTGCTTCCCTTCTAATGAAAAGAGTTAATCGGCTTTCATCGGACCACAATCCTCCGTCATTACTCAGGAGTCCAATTTTTATATTCCTTTGCAAATTGGAGTCTCTTTTTTCCGCAGTAACTAAAGCCTTTCTTGTCGCAACACAACCGTTTAAGCCCAGTCCTCATCTCACTATCCGGGTGGAAATGGTTTTGAATTCCTTATTGAAGGTTTTTGTAAGTTCTAGGGTGGTTTTATACAATTACCATTGACCAATGATCAGCGGTCACGATTGTTGACGATCGTTTTTCGACCACACTTTTTCCGCGAGGATGTTTGCTCGCCCACCTCTTTCCACGATTTAAAAATACGCTGGACGGTTTGTATTCCGATGCCTGTTGTTTCAACAATCTCCTTGCAGGATTTCTGCTCTTGGTACAGTCCAATAATTTGGCCCTTCTTGAACTTCGAAACGTCTTTTCCGCGACCGCGGGAACTTCATCAGACATAGTTGCTTTGAAATGATTAGTTGCAAACTGCTTCTTCGCTATTTGAAGGTTGTCATTTGCGCTAACATGCAAAGTTTCTAACTACGTCAGCTTTCGTTCCCGTTTCAGAATTTTCATGTGTTAATTGACATCGAGACTTTTTTTTGGCAAGCCAGTATATATCAAACGTAAATTTATTCAATTTCGAAACGCAATTCCCAAAGATTCCAGGCAGGGGTTGCCTGGGAGACGGGAGTCTGTGTCTGATTCCGGGAGACTCCCAGGCAATCCGGGAGGGTTGGCAAGTCTATGTCACGCGGTGCCACACTCCCCCCCCCCCCCCCAAGAGCGTGACGTATTTCTTGAAGTCCCCTTTGCGATCGCAAGCAAGCAAAAAGGGACGGAGGTTCGCATTTGTGACTCGCATGCAATGCAAGAAGCAAATTCCTCTCAAGTAACAGTGACGTCACTCCGGCAAGCGTGACGCCTCCCGCAATCGCTGCGAGACCAACATGGCAGATGTCTTACTAGTCACTCTCGTTTACGAAATGAATTTGAGAAGACAAATAATTATCCAAGATAGGTCGAATCCATTTGAATGGAATGAAGATATTTTTACAATTACAAATAAACGAGAATGATTACAAATTTTGCGAATACGCACGAAAGAAGTTCGGCGTGAAATTAAAATCTAATGGCTATGGAACTTTAAATTATATTTAATTTCTTGGTTCTTATCACTATCCGCTTTTTAGCGACCGGAAATTTTCAAAACGTGACCGCCGAAGATCATCGACATAAGGTTCATCAGCCAAACGTATGTAGAAGCGTCTGCGACGTATTATTGAAGCATATTTCCGAATACATTAGTTTTTTAAACATTCCTAGGGATATACAAATTCAGAAGCAGCGATTTCATGAGATGGCAGGATTTCCTGGAGTCGAGGGTGTGATAGACTGCGCCCGTGTCCCGATTAAACGGCTGAACACCGACGACTGGTATATATTCCTGAACAGGAAGCATTTTTTTCGATAAATGTCCAGTTGGTAAGTTTCAAATTTGATATAGGTGCTCTTTAAGTTTCAAATCTTATATTTAAATAGATATAACAGTCATGCAATTTTATAAGGAGATAATTTCACATGTATTTCCACGTAAATGGTGTGATAGGAAGAAATTCATATAAGGTTTATGGTTTCCCATATCAATTTTGTTTTCTAATGCACTGGAAATTGTGAGTGATGTAAATTTTACAGATTATACTCACATTTCTACGTAAGATGAACGTATACGATGAATGCTTAGTTTCACATTTGCAATATAGTTGTCCACAAACATATTGATAAAGTGAATGAAGACGTGATTACATGCTAAGTTGCATGTAATGCAAAAGGACTGACTTTTATTGTTATCAATATATAAAAAATGTTTACAGACCAAGAAATCTGTCAGCTGGCAAAATAATTACATAGTTAGTTTCCAAAAAATATATCTACTCTACTTTGTGTATCATTTGATGTAATCAAAAATTTTTAGGAGAGATTTTTGTTTGGGGCCTAATACAGGTACCTTCATTAATTAATTAATTGAAATGTGAACCATTTCAGTGCAGTAGCTAATTTTGTGACAACATGTATTAATAATTCTTGAATAGCATTCAAATATTGAGTTTCAAGATCAAAGACAATCTACAACAGATAAAAATATATTTGAAGATTTCCTTAGCTGAGTCTTTGCATGGGCAAAAATGAAAGACCTGTCTTAGTTCGATAAAGGCGTTATTGTGGGAGTCGGGCTAGCAGGGGCCAGAATAGCTAGGACAGTACACTTGACTGGTATCTTTAATTTGGGCGATTTGTGAAAGCAGAATCCGCGGGATTGATGGTTCATTCAATTCATCAGCAGCATCAAGCTTGCCAAATAACCACAAATCAATCAACAATAATCTAGTTTGTATATTAGTATCTTCCTCTTTTATATTTATCAAGGACTTGTATAATAATTTTCAGTGATAATTAATAATTTGAAATTACTCTTAATTATTGCAATTTTTAATAATGTTAAAATACTCAATTTTAATTTTAGGTGTGTGATTACAAATTGGGCATCAAGAATGCAGTGGCCAAGTGGCCCGGTAGCTCCCATGATTCGAATATCTAGATGAACAGTAGCTCCATAAATATCCTTGCCGCACTGAATCTTCCCCCACAATACTGGATACTAGGTGACAGTGGATATCCTTCAGAGCCATGGCTACTAACACTTGTTCCAGAGCCGCAAAACTCCAGTGAAACAAAGTACAACCAGGCTCATTGAAAAACAAGAGGAGTTATTGAAAGATGCAATTGATTTTAAAGGCAAGAGTTCGTTGCCTAGACAAAAGTGGTGGAATACTACTATATGGACCTCGAAAAGTAAGCAAGATAATTATTGCATATTGTATTCCACACAATATTTACGTGGATGACCATGCGCCATTACCAGAGGACACTGAAGCCATTCCTCTGAGAAATCACACAGGATTCTCAGGACACTGAAGACATTCCTCTGAATATCGTGTCAAATGTGAACATTCAGGGTATGCTCATAAGGCGTAATCTGGTTGCAACTAGGTTTTCACAATGACCATATGCTCATGTAAACATAAATGATAACATGCAAACAAGACCCATGTAATTTGGACCGTCGTGTAAATCGAACCACTCTCCTGATTGAAAAATGATCATAGCCCTTACCTAAGGTGCGTCTCATAATTATAAACACACTATAAAATGTTACTTGAAAAAAAACTGTTATATTTACATCAAATTAATGCGTAAACATCTCTAAGCATATTAGGATCATTTCAAACAGTTGAAAAGATTTTATGCAAATTATGTATCAAGAAAAACAATGAATTACAAAAAAATGCAACAATCACTGTCTCATAATTATAAACACACTTGCTTTAATTTTAAAATCATTAATTGGAATAATTACAAAAATCAACAGATGTAGTAACTGGTAATTGCAAATGGCTGCCACCATCAATTACTTTTTAATTGATCTAAAACTTACCTGAAGAAAAAACACCATGCCAAGAGGCCCAAAGCTGACTGATTATGAAAAGGGACAGATAGCAACAATGAAGGAGTCTGGAAGTTCTGTAAGAGCTATAGCTAAGGCCCTTAACCGCTCTACCAGAGTTGTGATCAACTATCTTAATTTAGGAATAAGATATGGCACTAAAAAGCGACCTGGGAGACCAGAAAAACTTACACCTCGGCAAAAAAGAGCAGTTATCCAGGAATTAAAACAAGGACCATCATCTCTGCGAAGTGTAGCAAGTCATCCAAACATTGGGGTCTCAAAAGACACAGTTGCCCGTGTTGTGAAGAAATCAAATACTCTTGTGTACAAGAAAAGAAAATGCCAACCAAAGCTAACAGAGCGCCACAAACTGAAGCGGCTGGAATGGGCTGAAGTACATATGCATTGGAGGCACCAATGGCAAAAGGTCATCTTTAGTGATGAAAAAAAGTTTAATTTGGATGGCCCTGATGGATGGACACACTACTGGTATGACATCAGAGCTGAAGAAAAGATATTCTCCAATCGACAGCAAGGAGGTGGCTCGGTGAAGGTGTGGGGAGCTTTTTCTTTCAATGGGAAAACAAATTTAGCCTTTCCCAAGGGTAGACTTAATGCTCTTGCCTACCAAAATTTACTTGAAGAAAATTTGTTGCCCTTTGCAGAAGTAATTGGAGGTCCATTCTTTGGATTTCAACAGGACAATGCACCAATTCACACAGCTCAGTCAACTTGGAAGTGGTTTTTGGACAATGGTGTTCAGGTGATGGACTGGCTTGCAATATCACCTGATTTGAACCCCATGGAGAATGTCTGCGCAATGTTAGCTCGAGCAGTGTATGCAGGTGGAAAGCAGTACAATTCAACTGCTGAATTGCAAGCTGCAATCATTTCCAGTTGGGAAAACATCCAGCAGATGCCCCTGAAGTCCTTAATAAACTGCTGGAGAGGTAGCCGAGAGGGCTAGGGCGTAGGGTTTCTAGTTTTCGAGTTCGCCTGGCCGCGGGTTCGAATCCCGCCGTGGGCATGGATGTTTGTGTTTGTCCCGGGCTGCGTACTATTATAACTTGTATAAAAGGCGCAAAATGACCTTTGTAGTCGACGCCAAAATTTCTAGAACCCCCCCCCCTTAATAAACTCATTAACCAAACGTGTTTGCAAAGTTCTTGTAAAACAAGGAAAATTTATTGGATACTAAGCAAGTGTGTTTATAATTATGAGACCGTGATTGTTGTATTTTTTTGTATATTCACTGTTTTTCTTGATACATAATTTGCATAAATCTTTTCAACTGTTTGAAATGATCCTAATATGCTTAGAAATGTTTACGCATTAATTTGATGTAAATATAACAAACAGTTTTTTTTTCAAGTAACATTTTGATAGTGTGTTTATAATTATGAGACGCACCTTAGAAGCGTATGAAAAACACGGGTTGTATTGCTTGAGTTATTGAAGATATATCAAATTTTCTCTTTTGGTACGGTCTCATGTTACCTTGAGGTAAGATAGTAATCGTGTATGTAACTATTTACCCTTTTCGAAAGTAAACAAAAACACAGCAACGTCACATCCGGTTTAGGGTGCGAGGTTCTAAAATTCCGGCGCAAGTAAGAAGCCATTACTATTGCCAGTTTTTTGTTATCGCTAATCGCAACTAACACACTCTAAATTTAAAATGTCAAGCGATTATTTCCTTGGATTGTATGCTGAATCGAAGCAGCGATATATGGAAAAATTACGATAAGGTGAACACGTTTTATCCGATCCATTGGATGAGCTAAATAATAAACTCTTTAAGCCTAATATAATGAGGTGGCCGCCGATCATGTTCGTGGATGCCCACGATTATTTCGTGCAGCGTGAATGCGTCTATACCAAAGATGCATTTAAAAATTACAAAAATCTGGAGTGTTATAATCATCTCCCAAGTGGCAATGTACGAGATATATCAATTTATGGCGGTAGGAACCTTGGCGCAGCTATAATGAAAGCCCTTGTGCAATCTAGTCAAAACATGAAAGTGTTTCATAAACCTTGGGCTGTAGTGAAATCTGATGGGCACATTATGAATGGCCATTGCACCTGCATGGGAGGGTAAGTATATTTTCAATAATTTCTAATTTTTTCTGACATGATGATTAATAATAATTAAGTAAATATTTGTCATTTTAGTTTGGGTGAATGTTGCAGTCACCTATGGGGCACTGATGTTAGCTGTTGAAAGGACTGTTGCGGAAGGCAAGAATGAAGTTTAAGGTACTCCTAAGCCATGCCTTTGGAATAAAATAACAAGAGAGGTATAACTAATTTTTTATTTTAATTTATAAGATTCACGTTTTCATATGTTTGTGTTCTGTCTGATATTAATTAATGACTTCATCTGGCTTTAAAGGTTCAACCTGCAGCAGTTAAAGACATGAACTTCAAAAATTCCAAAAAGAAGCCAAGAGATGAGAATCCTCAGTCCCACAGATACAAACATTTTGTGAAGAATTGTTCTGCTGAGAACGTGAAATCGATGGTGTCAGATTTAAAGGTAATGAAGATGGAACGTTATTACAGTATTTTAGCAGGGAACACCAATCTCCATAACCATTTTATGAAGAGAGTACCCTGATACACAATAAGTTATACAGGATGTAAATGGACGACGTTTCACAAATTTAAGGATATGTAGAGGATGATGTGGTGAACATTTTTTATTAATAAACCCATAGTGCCAAACGAAAAGCGACTGAGCCACAGCATGTTTGATGCTCTGTTTTGCGTCAAGCCGTGGAATGGCTGTCTGAATTACTGTGTTGTCACTGGATTGGAATTTCGGGCGTGAAACCTAACGCGCGAACGTATTTCCAATGGAACCGTCCAGCGAACTCATACAGCACAAAACGTAGAGCGCAAAAAAACCTTCAACCGTACGGAATGTTCCAAACTAACAACGGAAATTTCGTACCAACCTGATATGCAAGATTATGTGATTGGAGAATGTGCTGTGCATCCAGACGGTACCATTTGAAAATAGCCGACGTCGAGCTGCCATTCACCTGGTTTCTCCAATTCCACACTTTCTGCATGAAATGTTAGTTTATCATTAAACGTCTCTTGAACATTACAATAAGCACTTGTATTGTCTATTCTGTTAAGCTTCGCATCTGGAGGGGGCCGCTTATTATAAGAAACATAAGGCATACTTGTAACCGATCGATAAGTTTTTGTCAGGGACAGTCTGCATAAGGCCTACAAGATGCAATGACAGGGGATATCGTAGTAAATGTGCCTAGTTCAATGCTTGACAAACCAGGACATCAAACAAGCTATGGCTCCGTCGCTTTTCGCTTGGGACTATGGATTTATTAATAAAAAAAGTTCACGACATCATCCTCTACATATCCTTAAATTTGTGAAACGTCGTCCATTTACACCCTGTATAATTAAAATTTTACTTAAGGTAGTGTGGGGAAATGAACCAATTGGCTGTAAGAAAAAACTAACTGCTATAAATGGTATAATTTCTCTATTGTTGTTAAGAAGCATCTACTTAGCAATCAAAAATAATTTGTACCCAAAAGAGTCATTCCATGTCAAGTGTCCTGAAATCAGAAATCGTCCACACTCGACCATCTCAGATCTTGTTCAAAATATTTGTGGGGTGAGCATATACATGTGATATGAAACTGTTGTAAATTTCAGCTCGATTGATCAAGTAGTTCTGGAGCTAAGGCCACCTTTGTGGACCCATACTTGGTCACAGAGACCATGTGTGGGAACATTTGGGCAAGTTTCACACACTCCTGTGCTGCAACCAGTACTTTGACAAATTCCAAATTTTGCACACTAGCACAACTTTTTAATGCAGCTATATTATGCAGCTTAGGCAGAAATGGTTATCCTTAATGTTATTTGGTCTGAAAGTACCTTGCAAAATTTGCCGCGTAGAATTTTGGTCATACTTCTAAAATCCATAACTCTAAGGCAAAACCAGCTGGTGCCCTAATTTTTGGAATAGCAGTCAACAGTCTGGATGCCACCATGCTTGACCAGTATTGGCTTTTCTGCTGTAATACTTTCGAATTTATTGGCACTCATATCATGGGTGAAATTAAAAAAAAACACCAATTTTTTTGCACTTTTCATAGGAAGATTTCAATATTAAGGCCATCTCTGATTTTGTTTTTTCTGCCACCATTAGAAAGAGCACATTTTTTACTGCAAGAATTCCATAAAAGTAAAATGGCTTTTTTTCATATAAGGCTTTTAAAATAACCCTGAATATAGCTTATGTGTTCCGCGGCTGTATACAGGGTGAATACAAAAGTCTGAACCCCCCTTTTATTTTTTGAACCGAAGCAGATATGTCAATTTTGATGAATCCAATGAACAGGAAGTTGTGGGTGGCCTCTCCCATGGTGCACTTTTCATCATCCCAAATATGCAAATTATGACACATTCAAAATTTATCTCAAAAACCGTAAGGGATAGAGAAAAAAACCCAATTGCAAACTTGTTCAGCATAAAAAATCAAACAAAACAAATCATCCAAATCGGACCAACCAATCACCCACAATCACAAATCAAACGTGGTGAACTGTTTGTAGCTTACAAACAGTCACACTGCACAAGGAAAATTGAATGTTGATATTTCCACCATGTAAAGCATGCAAATCAAAAAATCAACATAAATTACCATAATCACATTCACTTTCATGCGGAAAAGCAAATAAAATGCATGTTTCAGCACACAGAAGACAGAACAATTCCAGGATGGCAAGCTACACTGTTCCGGTTGGTTGGTTAGTGTTTTAGGGCGCGCCAATTACTAAGGTCATTTTGCGCCCAAATCTGACCTATGATGGCACGCAAGACGGACTATTAACCTAACTATATAACAGCAGATAGCTGGAAGGTATAAAATCTCAAGAGTTAAAACAAAATATAGAGCTTTAACAATGATATAAAAATCTCAAAATGTTAAAACAAGAACAAAATATGGTAAAGATATTAAAATGGAGCAGAATTGTGAGACAAATAAAACCATTAATGATCAGATGTATTTAAAAATATGAATTTTCTTTAAAAAAAAAGGAATGTTCTTTTGATATAGATGGGATTATCTCCTAAAATAGTGGCTAATGATTCATGTAAGCCTATGGATTTACGTACATGTTTTTATTTAGAACAATTTACGAGAATATGTTTGATAGTTAGCACTGTTCCGGAAATGGTCAACATGATCTTTTGCTTCAGAGAGGCAAGGAGAAACCTACATGCTGCAGTTAGGTTGTATCGAGACAGATACCCTAACGAATGCCATCCATCTCGTCAAACAATGCGTCACATTATTCAAAGATTCGAGGCTACAGGGAATGTTAATGCAGAACGAGGACGACCAAGGGCACAACGCGACGAGGATACAACAACACTAGTTCTGGCTGCAGTTGCTGCAAATCCCCACATGAGCAGCAGAGCAATTGCTGCAGATGTTGGGTGCCATCAGAGAACTGTTCTCAACATTCTACACGCACATCATTTTCACCCATACCATATTCATTGTCACCAGGAGTTACTGCCATTGGATTATGTTGCTAGGGCCGCTTTCTGCAACTGGTTACTTACCTTTCAGGATGACAATCCAAACTTCATTCATGAGGTGTTGTGGACAGATGAAGCCCAGTTCACCAGGGATGGAGTTATTAACAGGCACAACCATCATCATTGGGAAGACGAAAACCCACGATGTCTGCGAGAAGCAACTCATCAAGTGAACTGGAGAATCAATGTGTGGTGTAGATTGTATAATGACACTGTGGTTGGACCGTATTTTTACGATGGAACACTGACGGCAGAACGCTACCGGGCTGAAATTCTCAACGTGGTAGTCGCAGACTTCATTGACAATTTGCCATTGGCCTCGTATCAGCGCACGTGGTTTCAGCATGATGGAGCTCCTCCACATTACGGGTTGGTCGTTCGCGAGCGTCTGAGATGTTTGGACAACAATGGATTGGCCGAGGAGGAGCAGTTCGTTGGCCACCCCGCTCCTCTGATTTTACACCACTTGACTTTTTCTTGTGGGGATAATTGAAGGACAAGGTTTATGCTATGCAGCCCGCCTCTCTGGAGGATCTGGTTCAACGAATCCAGGAAGCGTGCCGAGGAGTGACACCAGCCAGGCCTGCCGATGTTTTGGCGTCAGTTAGGTTCGGTGCCTACGGTCGTCACATCGAGCATTTTGTTGATTAACTTTTTTTTAAACTGTTTGAAGTAACTTGTTTGTGCAGTGTGACTGTTTGTAAGTTACAAACAGTTCACCACGTGATTGTGGGTGACTGGTTAATCCGATTTGGATGATTTTTTTTGTTTGTTTTTTTATGCTGAACAAGTTTGCAATTGGGTGTTTTTCTCTATTCCTTACGGTTTTTGAGGTCAATTTTGAATGTCCTAATTTGCATATTTGGGATGATGAAAAGTGCACCATGGGATAGGCCACCCAAAACTTCCTATTCATTAGATTCATCAAAATTGACATATCTGCTTCGGTTCAAAAAATAAAAGAGGGGTTCAGACTTTTGTATTCACCCTGTATGTTATAACACATAGGTTGTAATAGAGGCAAATGGTTTAACAACTTTCTAATGATTTATCAAAAAGCAGAAAAATATGACCAAATAAAATTATACATAACAAACTAATGATCATACACAAAGTCACCATATATAAAATTTCTTTAAAGAATAAAGCAAACATTTCATCATTTATCAAAGTCCTTTTTCATTGCAGTGAACTTTACTTCAATGCTGGTGATGAGCTCATTTGGATAACTGTATTTCCGGCCAATTGAACTTGCATTTGGTGCTGGTAAGATGGCTATAATATGCTGTTCTGAAATCCAGCAGGTACCTTTCCTTTGGGGCCATTGAAAGGAATGAGCCACACCATGAGGATGCATGAAGTCAATGAAGGCATCGCGATCTTCTAGTGAAATATCACAAACATTACCAATCCACGATAGGTTGCCATAGATGCAGGCTATATTTTGGCCAGGCTGAATGCAGTTGATCGATACATGTGGACTGTCAGTTGATTGGTCAACACTGGCAATAAATGAGTCCGTATCATTGGACACTTTGCTAATTCGAATTCGTTTTTCATCAACTGGTTTAAAGCAATGGTTTTCTCTTGTTCCAGCTCCAGTGCAGCCACCTTGAAATCTCTCTTCTTGTATTGGCCTAATTGCATCAACTTCATCTTTTGAAATAAAAAAGAATTTAATTCCATAAACGTGCCCAACACAAAATTTGAACACAAGAGAATTCCATGGAATAACCTGGAACATTCTAGAATACAATGAAAATCAATAGAAAATTCTATAAAATTCTGACACAAATGTTATATAACATTACTACCTGCACGTCATAATGTGAGCAACCATTTGCCTCTATTAGAACCTATGTGTTATAATATATACAGCCCGGAACACATAAGCTATCTTCAGGGTCATTTTAAAAGCCTTATATGAAAAAAAACCATTTTACTTTTATGGAATTCTTGTAGTAGAAAATGTGCTCTTTTTAACGGTGGCAGAAAAAACAAAATCAGAGATGGCCTTAATATTGAAATCTTCCTCTGAAAAGTGCAAAAAATTGGTGGTTTTTAATTTCAACCATGATATGAGTGCCAATAAATTCGAAAGTATTACAGCAGAAAAGCCAATACTGGTCAATCATGGTGGCACCCAGACTGTTGACTGCTATTCCAAAAATTAGGGCACCAGCTGGTTTTGCCTTAGAGTTATGCACGGTAGAAATATGATCAAAATTCTACGCGGTACTTTCAGACCAAATAATATTAAAGATAACCATTTCTGCCTAATGTGCGTAATATAGCTGCATTAAGCACAAAAAGTTGTGCTAGTGTGCAAAATTTCGAATCTGTCAAAGCTCTGGTTGCAGTGCAAGGGTCTGAAACTTGCCCAAATATTTCTGCGTGCAGTGTCTGTGACTAGGTATGGGTCCACAAAGGTGGACTTAGCTCCATGCCACATGTAAGTGCACACCCACAAAAATTTTGAACAAAATCTGAGGTGGTCGAGTGTGGACCTCCAGGACACTTGACGTGGAATGACCCAAAAGTATGTTGGTTATTTTTAACTTCTGAGGTGAAATGAACCAGATTTAGGATGTAGATTTAGATAATTTAATATGTAGAAGGGCTACAAAAATACTGAGCCATTTATTTTCATTTTATTTAGGTAGACAAACATTTTTCACATGTGAAAGTACATTTGCCAGAATCAACAACACAACCCCTGTGTTGCAGATGCTACACTTGTGCCACCCACGTGCGGGGGAGGACCCTCAGTGCGTAGTCCTATATTATACTTAGTCCCCGAACGTCGAGGCAAGGGAGGGTGGACCTCGAATTAGCCGTGCAAAAGAGTATTAGCTACTACGTTTAAGCAAGACAACAACATTTATCATCTATTTGAACTTTAATTACTTATTTAAATACCCATATAGCATTAAGACATTTAATAATACTTAACACAAACTCAGGGGCCCTCTGAAATGAACAGAACAAAAGCGTAAGCATAAAATGCAAAATCCCAAAATAAACAATAATTACAGCAAGTATTTTTGCCTAGAATTACTGTACATATTCAAATTGGCATCTCGCCGGCATAAGTGTACTTTTTTTTACCAATAGTACGCAAACATGTACCAGGGCAAACTGCTCCAGCCACCCCTTAGCGCATTAATCAACATCAATAGAGCTAATACATCAATTCAACACTGGAACGTGTCATGTACCCCTTTTTTTATTGTTGGGAGGCGTACCGTAACCCACTTAAGTATTGCTATTAAACCACTTCCTGTTCAATACTACAATGCGCCAACGAACCTTTAGGTTCCGTTATTCTCTGCAACTTATGCGCGGGCGTGGGCAGTTGCCCTCACAACGGTCAACAGCCTTATGACTCAATTTCACGCTGGCACCTCTTGATTTGCTCAACAAGCAACATTTATGCCGACTCAGCTGAACATGGATTGTTCAGTAACGCTAATGAACATTCTCTGCCATATGGCATTAAAACCCACAATGTTTGTTTCCTTAAGAATATTCAACATGGAATAAAGTACCAATGCACTGCTTCACAAATTAATTGTTCTTCAACAGGGCATGCAAAAGGAGCGTCCCGTCGGAAGAAAGTCGATAGCGACTGCCGCTCGACGCGTAATCACTGCACATAAAACAGGAACGCAAGAATGTCAATATACATTCGGACAATGACCTGTCTACGCAGTTTTTCCCTTGTGATCCAAGAAACAAATTCTTCCGAAATAAATAAAAAAGCAACGGTCTCACCCAGCTCGATGACAAGTTGTCTTCTCAACGCTGTAGTTGAGGACAAAGAACATCTAGGCCAACTGCTGCCACGACCACGGACTTCATTCGAACTCTACGACGTTTTATCGTGAAAATCGCCAATACTTCGAAACATCAGCATTTGGAGTTAATTTTGTATCGAACTGTGAAATCAACTGCATTGCCATCTGTTCCAGTTCCACTTTCAAGCGATGCTGATAGGATAGCGAGTAACAAGCGCCATTTTCGAAGCCTCCATCGCCGGTCGCTTGTTATCACTCCTCTACAAACCTAAAAAAACGTCTTCTCCGGTCGAAAACTATATTTTTTAACCACTACATAAAAAAAAGAACCTCTCTTAACAATACTTACACACAATACAAAAGACACGCGGTTTTTCATAGCAAACCTCCTCGCCACAACAAAGCTTAGCAATCGACGCCAAAACATTGTTGCCGCGAAGGGGAATTTACATTGCTCTTCATAAATTGCTCTTAACAATTACCTAGAAAACTAAGCTTATCATGCCCATTACAATAAATTGCAACCAATCACTCACAACTTTATAACGACAACACCACAAACACGATATACAAACGAGTGAACTACATAAAATACAATGAACAAAGCATACACCCACACATACGCACGCATGCACCACCCCCAACAAATGAAACACACACTGACCCTCAGTCACACAATAAACCAATGTGAGAGCTTTGTGCTTGATGAGGCATAATAATAACAATGACAAAAGCAACAGCAATTTTCCATATTGCATGGATCCCAATTTACTATGATGCTGGTTGATAACTGCAAGGCATGATTCTATTGTGGGGGGGGGGGGGAAATAATAGAGATATTTCAGTCAAACAGTCAAATATTCCTATTCATTAAAATAACATAAATGGGCAGATGCATAAATAATTTTCATTTAAGAAAACAAACATGAAGCATGTGTTTACTACCTAGAGTGGAAATTAAGAAACTTACTTTAGCAGCTTGGACAAATAGTTTGCTAAGTTTTTTTAAATAATAAACATCTAGAACAAAAATTTACTTTTTTGTCCTGTCCAATTAATGTCCCGAGTAAACATTAATGCTTTAATTTGAAACATTGCCCCGATTTATAATTTAAATTGCCATAATAATCTTAGTGTCACAACTAAATTTAATTAGCAGAGTAATCTTTAATTGTGCAGGAGCGGAAAGGGACAGTAGACAACAAAGTTCAAATAAATCTGTTTTAATGACAGAATTAAGGTAAATGATCGAGCACTTCAGTCGATCAACAAGCTATTAGTTTTTTCATTTAGCTCAGCTTCCAAGTAAAAATTATATACGTGATAAATAATTGGATAAGATTGGTATATCATTAATTAACCACAATAAATGACCTCAGTACCGCTAACATCAAAAAGGTTCCAAATTATCTTTACTGCTGAGGATTTATAAGTCGCTGTCTTCTGAGGTGGTTATGCTGTCCGCTGGTATTGGATTCTCGTTGTCTTGCAGACGGGAATACCAACAACGACTGAAGAGGGAGTACGTGAAATTAGCACTAGAGGCAACCGTAGTAGCTGTACACGGCCACCTGTGTAGGTTAAGCTTCTCGTAGGTGGGGACTACGGAGAAAACAAAAGAAACACATTAATATAGAGTTAGCAGCTATATAGGAAATTAATTTCACCACACAGCACAAAGAACACCATACTACCAAAGGACGCAAAGCTGCCCACCAATCGCGGTAGGCCGACTAGGGCCCCGTCGACGCTACCTAACGCTAATGGCTCGCTGCCGTTGCGACTTTGCTCCTCTCTCTCTCCCGCGAGAGCGAAGATTGTATTTCTGTCGAATTCAAATGCTCGCTGAGCTGGCCGAATACTTCTGTTTCTGAAGCTTCCGCATCACTCCTGGCACTGGGGCGCTTGGACAGTCAATATCTAGGGAAGGGTTTTGCTTCTGCTCGTCTAAAATCTTATTTTATAAGCACTTGAACATTACAATAAGCACTTGCATTGTCTATTCTGTTAAGCTTCGCAACTGGAGGGGGCCGCTTATTATAAGAAACATAAGGCTTACTTGTAATGGATCAATAAGTTTTCGTCGGGGACAACTCGGCGGGTCGAGTAACCTTCTCTCGATAAGACGACCTCGCATCCGAACTACGCCAATGGTTCCTGCGCACGGGGGGCGACTTTTGGCTCGTTCCAGCAGTATCTCCTGCTAACGGACTGCAATTACGATATCGGCAACGTTTGTGGAATCTTCCTTTTCCTCTCGCAGCTCTGGCTTCTACGTTGACTGCTTTTCCAATCGAGGAGCCCCGTTTTGATTCGTTCTTTCTCCATTCAAAACTCTTGACCCTCTGCCTTGTAAAATTTCCTTCTCATTTTTTCCTCCTTCGCTCTTTATTTATTTTGACGAATCGGAGCTTCCGCTCATCGCTCACTTTCCGACTACTTCCATTCTTTTCAACGGGGGTCGGCTTTTTCTTCGCCTTATTTTCCTCTCTTCTCTGCTCCTTCTGCAATGTCACCCTGTTCGATTTTCTCTTTATCGCTCGCAAATGAGGTGACACTTGGTTCATTATATCTCCACTGCATGGATTATTTGAATTTGAATTGAATTATTTATTTAATTGAATTAAATTACTGATACAAAAATATAAAAGATGCCCAAAGGGAGCTTGTATGGTACAAGACCGACTAGTAGGCTCCCCTGGGCACCGTACAGAATCAAGGAATTTAATTATAAATCATATGTTACAATACCACCTAAAACTTAAACTAAACAAATTACCAAAGATTAAATATTAGTAGATTTAGTAATAACTAATGTTAATAAAAAGTAATAAGAAACCAATTTCAATCAGGCGCCAGTTCAAGCCATCAATAACAGAAATCACCAACCGTTATATTCAAGGGTTGAGAAGTATATTCTGAGGAACGTACTGATTTAATGCGCGATAAAAAACCGAGTAGCAAATTAATGAGCGAAGTTCATATGGTAGCTTAGACCATTCCAAAATACCAGCATGGGAAACGCGATTACTCGCATACTTATTCTTTGCTTTAGGTAAATATATACTAAATTTTTGCCTAGTAGAATAACCATGTATATCCTTTACCAGTGTTGAAGATATCAAAGGCGAAATATGTAAAAGCCGATTTATAGACTTATATATAAAAACGCAAAGTTGCATCTTATAAATTTGATATATAGTAAGTATTTCCAATTTCTGAAAATAACAGGAAACAGAAGTACCACGGGGAACTTTTAAAAGAATCCGCAAAAACCACTTCTGCAGTTTCAAGATTCTAGACAAGTTATATTGCGTAGTAGGTCCCCAAAATATAGTACCATAGCACAGATTAGAGTAGATCAGAGCCTTATATAATAGAATTAATATATTAGGGGGTAAATAATTTAATCTAGAAATGATACCCATGTTACGATTTAATTTCTGTACTAATGAATTTACGTGCGAATCCCAAGACAAATCATGGGCCAATTCAATCCCAAGGTATCTAAAAGATTTCGTAATACCAATCCGGGAGTTACCAATATAGATATCAGATACAACAGGCACATCTTGCTTGTTGCGATAAAAGAAAAACATCGCTTGAGTTTTATCTACATTAATTCTTAAGTTATTTTGGCCACTCCAGTCAAATAGCCTCTTAGCTGCAACGTTTAAAGAGGTCAAGAGATCATTAGCAACTTTATTAGCAACTACCAGCGTGACATCATCTGCGTACATTATTACTTTATAAACAACTAAAGCATTCGGAAGTTCATTAATAAACAAAGCAAACAATATAGGAGACAGGATGGAGCCCTGTGGTACTCCAAGGTTCCTATTAATCAGCGATGAAGAAAAACCATCATAACTTAAAAAGTATTTCCTATCCTGAAGAAAGCTAGCAATCCAAGCTAATGGTGTACCAAATATGTGGAAATACGCTCTAAGCTTTGCAAGTAATAACGGAATGGAAACGGTATCAAAGGCTTTCGTAAAATCCACAAATAATGCTGTTACCAAGTTATTATCGACCATTTCAGTTGTAATGGACTCCGTGAGCTCAAAACAAGCAGTATCCGTGCTCCTATTCGGAACAAAGCCATGCTGGCTGTTACTAATAAAATTACTCGAAAATATATAAGATGCTAAACGCTTATAAAACAATTTCTCCATAACCTTTGAAAAAACTGGAAGGGTTGTAACCGGCCTGTAATTGCCAAAATTTGCAGGATCCCCTTTCTTAAAGATAGGGGTTACTCTAGCAAGCTTCAGAGCGGAGGGAAAGGTACCAGTAATCAATGAATGGTTAAATAAGATTGACAAGGGGAGCGCAATCTCCTCAGCCACAGCTTTAAGAACATTGGCCCGAAAGCCTAAAGGGTCTACCGTTGGGCTCGATTTTAGTCCAACAATCACCAGTCTAACCTCCTCCATAGTGGTTGGAGCAGTGAAAAAACTTGCTGGAGATAAAGTGTTATCTTTATTAATTGTATGATTATCTTCAGAATTTATCGATTGGCCGGGTGGTAACAACGTGAGTAAAAAGTCATTTAGCGCTGAAGCAGTAATCTCATGAGTATCCTGGAAAGGTGATTTAAGTGAGCTAGAATTTTTTAGTAATGAATTTACTACCTTCCACTTATCAGCTGATAAAGCTAAACGTTGAAAAGTATCAGCATAATATTGGGATTTAATAGAGGTAATATATTTCTTATCTTTATTAGAGAATTGCTTAAACTCTCTGACCAACCGAACTGAAGGGTATTTTCTAGATCGAATGTATAGAGAATTGAAGCCTAGCCTCGAAAAGGGATCTAAGGGACATAATTTCATAAACTGAACTAAAGGTGGTAGATGAATCTATGCAATCTGGTGTGTAAGGTGCTGCCACCTTCATGTGTTTTCAATAACTAGAAGCCTTCTTTACAATTGAGAGAACATCCAGTGTAGTGGAAGAAAGATCTATGTAACAAACAAAATGGCGACTCCCATGCGGAAAGTTTTAAGAGAAGCCGATTTAAATCGTGAGAATAAGGGGAAAAAAAGCGTAAAGATGTTTTTCAGTGGAAAGACAAAACAAGAAAACGACTGAAGGATGCAGGATTGGCATACACAACCAGAAAGGGGTCTGTGAAACCACCTAAAAAACGTCCGGAACCGGTAAGTGAATGTAACGTGGAAAAGGGATCTATGTTGAATGAAAGAAATTACTATTTCAGCACTTTAAAAAGTCATATAAAATTGAAAGCAAATAAACTAAAAAAGAGAAATAAAAATAATAAATTGAAATAAAAAAAGCACAATAAATAACAGTTGTTATTTATACAACTGTATACAACATTATGTTAACAATCCAAAAACAGCTTGAAGAAATTGCTGAACAGAAGTAGCAAGTTAGTTGTTTGGCAACACATTAGATAAAAGATATAACAATGTAAGTTATGTGCTTCACCACTAGATAACCTTCCGAATAAGTAATGTAAGGTCCTTCATCTCATAGATCCTTTTAAAAAAGCTGCTACATTAATATAATAAAATAGTTTGATTATCGTTACATTATTTTTTTCTTTTATACTTTTTCAAGGAATGTATATGCAAGTGCAAGGCAGAAGGGTGCATGAAGCTCACACAAGAAGATAGAAGCGGCTTATTTGAAGAATTTTATAGGTTGAACTATAACGAACAGTCTGCTCATCTGTTTTCATGTATGCGAATGGTTCCTGTTAAGCGCCGCAAGACATCTACCAGCAATAATGAAAAACAGGATACATCAGCCAAAAGTAGGAGAAACTGCAGTTTCAAGTACAGTGTTCGTATTAAGGGAACTGACTTGCTAGTTTGCCAGAAAACTTT
>JAHWFO010103640.1:0-11980 GCA_023313115.1 Rhysida immarginata
CCCGACTTCTCTTCTCCAGACACTTAGCGTACACTTTCCCAGGAATGCTGAGCAAAGAGATGCCTCGATAGTTAAATGACAAACAAAAAGTAACACTGTATTCACTTATGACTCGTCGGTAGGATTCGATTGATATATTACATGCCCTAAGTTCATATTCTTAACATTAGTGCACGTGCTTGAAGGGGTCCACGAGAGCTCATCAAAAGTTGATATATCGCTGTTAAGTACTTCCATTTTCACGTTTTCGTGCAAACGATGGCTGGCCAGGCACATAAAGGTACTGATCATGCTTGTATTCTTATATATAGCTTTAGCTAAAGCTCGTAATAAGGGGTCATTGAAGTACTTTTTGGGGGTCATTTTCTCGGACGTAGCATTTCGAAAATCGAAAAGAATGTCATATTCGTCTTGTGCTCGTCATTCATGTTCGAATGACATATTACATGCCTTATATTGCCAATAAAAAAATTTAATGGGGGGTTTGGGTCTCAATAGTCATGTGACTGTTAGACCGATTTCGACGACAAACTAATCAGGTGAGCTCAGGAAGGGTCTCTATCGAACAGCGAAAAAAGAACTTGAAAAAGTTAAAGCATTCTCGAGAAATCGTCGGACATACAGACGGACGGACGGACAGACAGACACACAAACAGAGCGAAACCAATATATGCTTTTCAGCATATAATAAGGGAATCTGGAATGTCTTTGTCCAGCCTCGTATCGTAATATATGTCGCCGTTCTGGTGTCGGGGAGTATCTGCATGCTCGGGACGATAAATACCGAGCACTTCCCCAAACTCCGACATAAAATTTCGGATATAAGCCGTGGACAACAACGGCGAAATTCCCCTGACGTGGACTGTGAAGTGGCCAGGGTCCGCGTGATAGAAGTTGACGGTGGTGTTGCCAACTTTCACGCACTCCACATCGGCGATGCGATCCGCAATAGTACTTGATTTGCAGAGCATTCTCAACTCCGTAGAGGAGAGTCTCTGCAACACCAAGATGGAAGGGTCTTCAGATGCTAAAACTGGCGGTACTCCGTATTTGGAGTACAACGCCTTCATAAACGTGGCAACGGAAAAAGGCCCGTCCGCCATCAACATGACCATACGGTCCATAATTAAAAGTCACAAAAAATAAGTTCACAGGGGGGGGGGGGGCAAAACCTCCCCCGGGGTCGCCGGGGGGAGGGTCCCAAAAGTCACAATATTACTCACGCACGCGTTGGATGTTTGGATGCGGCGTGAATAATTTTCTAAGTCCAAGAAAACAAAGTCACTCACTCACATAATCACTACAGGTCTATTCAAGATCGGGCATGGTCATCCGCTGTTGGAGCTAAGGCAGATGGTGTTGCCTCAGCAGACGCCTAAACAAACATCTTGAATTTCTAGGCGTCTAGGCGCACATGTTGTATGTGTCTAGCAGTCCGATTGAGGACTGTGCAACTTATTCAAACGCCTCAAACACGAGGCCCGTTCGCTACCGACGAAGTATCAAAAGACCATCGGAAAAGTGAGGTGGAAAATCTGGTCTCCTCCGATAACCTCGCATAAACACATGGATGTTGAAAAGCGTTTCTTAAACGTAGACGGACCTAGCTTTGACCATTCAAGAAGAAGGATTTGAATGGCCACTTTCCTCCATACAGCTGTGAGTCATAGAGGATGACCTAGCGAACGACTTACACGGGCCAGCCAAAGTTCTTTATTAATGAAGGCGATCGCTAGAGCTAGGTCCTGTTTCAATACCTCGCCGGTGGAATCGTTCATGAAGAAACGCACAGAGTGATACGAAAAATGCAACAGCCCATAGTGCTGCTTCAAACGATCCCAAATCGATGTTGCAAACGGGCACTCGTAGAAAATATGGCTGACCGTCTCTTCAGTGCCGCAGAACAAACATCCAGCAGACTCGACCACTCGCCACTGATGAAGTTGTGAGAGAGAGTGAAATCCGTGATGCAACAGTCGCCATTGATAATTAAATAATGTACGCTCGAAGGCAAAAGATTTCAGTAGCTTTAGGACTGCTGCCCACGGATAATTAGGGAAGAACTTAAAGATGTCACTTGTGTCCCCTGGGTCGGACTGCTGGAAGAACCACGATAGGCGTAATGAACCCCACTCTTGTGGATCCAGACGGCGCAACATGGGCAAAAAAGTCACACTATCGGTGGTGAATGTCTTAAGCTAAGTTTCCATGCATGCATTTTTGATGCATTTATAACTGCGTCTCGACGCAGAAAGCAAATGTGCATCTGGACGCATCTAGACGCACATTGCAACAGCTCTTAACGCATTTAATTCGAACGCAAGTATCAGTTTCCATGCATGCATGAAGTCTACGCAGAAAGTTCAACTGCGCATGCGTCATGAGTTTATGTTTTGCAATTTTTCTCGTTAGAGGGAGAAGCTTCTCTCTAACCATCATGCCACCACCTTGGTGTTTTTCGGATTTCTTAAAATATCATTATTAATTTCTGGTGTCCGAGCACAGATTCCATCAAATGAAGAAAAGGAATTGATGGAAGGATTCCTCTGCTTTCTTACCGTAGCATGTACAGCATTATCTGTACATGCAAACCTAAATAAAAGAAAACATCGGTACTGGGTTCTAATAAAAATATTTTTATATCTAAATTTCAATTCATTTGTTTTTTTCCAATATATCTTTACACTTTTAATTCATCTTTACACAAATGTAAATAGTACAGTGGAAATATTGGCAATTTCATTTATTTTATTTTCACGTCATTTCGGTAATTCTTTGGTCATTTTATATCGTTATTGTCTTTTATGTTTACATTGTTTTCATTTCATTTTAAATAAAATAACTGATTACAACATTATTTTAAAAGGTACACTCTTGAAAATTTATATTTTGCAATAGCGTATCTAAGAAATACATGCGACCTTTCGCGTTCGTTTAGAGGGCGCGCCCGCTGGAAGGTTAACAAAGCAAGTGCGCTTGCGCAAAACAATCATGTGATCTAGAAAGATTTGAGACGCATTTACAAGTGCGTCAAGAAGTAGAAAGCCTATCTACTTCACTTTTCTGCGTCCAGACGCATGAACTCCAGACGCACATCAACCAAGATTCGGAGACGCAGATATCTGTTTCCATGATACGTGCGTCAAGACGCACCAATTTATGCGTCTAGACGCAGAGACGCAGTAAAAAACGCATGTATGGAAACTAAGCTTTATACAGGTTTGGATGTCGATGATACGTAACCACTGGCAACAAGGAAGGCAATGGAAGCCTATTCACCTTAAAGAAAAAACGTGAATGCGAGAAAACAAAATTCGCCCACATGGGGGAAGGGAAAAGGAATATCCGAATCATTGCAGCCTGTCTGGCAGCAATAAGATATCGTTTGATATCGGGTAAACCTAAGTCACCTCTCTCGAAGGGGGTAAAAATGAATGAGGCTCGCACTGGATGACGTCGCTGATCAGACATTCCCCACACACAGTTCACCATCGCACTACGCAGTCTCTGAAGATCTTTGTAAGAAGGCAAGGTGAATAGGCATTTAGATGTTAATACAGGAAGCACATGCGTCTTTATAAACCTCACCTTGACAAACATTGAAGTTTGAAAGCGAAAGTTTCTGTCAAGGCGAGTGATACACTTCTCAATCACTTGTTGCCAGTGCATAGAGTCCATAGTCGGTAGGAAAGAGAATACATATCCTAGTACTACGATTCGGTCACACCATGTTAATGGGAAAGATTTAAGATAGTCTGCAGTCCAGCTCCCAAT
Source organism: Rhysida immarginata (assembly GCA_023313115.1). Classification (NCBI taxonomy): domain Eukaryota; kingdom Metazoa; phylum Arthropoda; class Chilopoda; order Scolopendromorpha; family Scolopendridae; genus Rhysida; species Rhysida immarginata. The sequence goes on from JAHWFO010103640.1 coordinate 3,775, forward strand.
AGCAATACCTTTAGACTTGACGAGGTTGATGGAACTCCCCGTCAAAGTACTAAAGCGGTCAAAGGTCTCTTTATAGATGCTCAAGGAATATGAATCAGATGCAAAAAGCACTACGTCATACGCATAAGCCAGTGTCCTGATGTTTATGGATGCGGCTGGCAGATCATATCCTCGACCATCTTGGTGGCGATTCAAATCTGTATTAATGGTTCCAGGTAAAAAATGTACAGGAGGGCGGATAATGGACACCCCTGCCTGACACCTTTTAAGAATTCGAAGGTGGAAGATGTGGAACCATTAATCGCCACGCATGATGTGGCCGAATCGTAGAGAGCGAAGATCATCGTAGCAAAATCCCGAAGACGAAGATGATGAAACACATTGAAGAGAAATAAGTGATTCACTTTGGCAAACGCCTTCTCTTGGTCAAGGATTAACACAGCTAGAGTTTGATGGCGTGCACAGGCTTCCTCCATCACGCACCGAATGATGATTAAATTATCCGACATCCTGCGAGATGGAATAGAGCAGGATTGGCCGGGATTGATGAACTCGTCAGCGTAGATTTTAAGTCTTGATTGGAAGACGCCAGTGAAGACCTTATAATCCGTGTTAAGAAGGGTTATAGGCCTTCTCTGGGTGACGAGCTCTGGATTCGGCACTTTAGGGAGCAGGATGATTTTACCCACAGTGAACTCTGATGTGATGGAGGAAGGATCTTTGATGATTGAATTCAGCACTTGAACCAAGAAAGGGCCAAGAAGTTTCCATGTCGCATTGTAGAAAGAGTGTGGAATGCCATCCATACCCGGGCTGGACTGATGACGGCCATCCGCTAACAGGAACTTCTTGACTTCGTCTTCGTTGAAGGGACGTGTAATGAAGGCATCGGAATCCTCTGAAAAAGGTCGTAGTGACTCAATCCAATTGTCCGTGGCATCTGATGGGAAGATTGGGTTACTAAAGGCAGACGAAAAGTGGGAGTGGAAAGCTGATAAGATATCAGAATCAGCCTCCACTTCCCTATCTTCCACTACTAACCGGCGACATTTTCTGGCGTTGGCTCCTCGTCTCTCCTCAGCGAATGCGGCCGATGACATATTTCTGACGTCAGCAGCACAGGTGAGGTTGGCTCTGAGCGCTGCGCCAGATGCTTTTCGGATCATCAGAGCGTAGATTTCGCTCTTCATCTGAAGAATATCGGTCGCAAACTCTCCTTAGGGGTGGAATTTCGGAGGAGCCGGAGAATTTCTTGGAGCATAAGGAGATGACGACGGCGGCGCCTCGCAGCATCAATCCCAATCTTCCTAAAAAATCGTTTGATTTTGTCTTTGAAAACAAGCCACGAAGCAAGAGTAGGAGACACATTGTGGAGATGCTTTTCCACAAACTGAATAAACATTCCCCAGTATTCCTTGTTGTCGAGCAGAGAAACATTCAGGAACCAGTTTTTATATGAAGCACTACCTGCGGTACAAGCAGAAGATGGAGGTTTCCATGACCACAAGATGGCACTGTGGTCAGAGAAAGAACAAGGAATAACCTCCATCTGTCCAGGTGAGCCAGCAAAAGCATTATCGATCAAAAATAGGTCGAGTCTCGATGAAACAAGAGGTACTTGATGGTAAGTAAACCCCGGATGATTACTCTGTGACTGGTGTGTCCATAGATCGAATAATGCATTTTGCTAACATAAATGATGCACATGTCCAGACGAAAAGTTGTTATCATCGTCTGGATGGCAGTTGAAGTCGCCAGTAATCAAAACAGGCATAGTAGAACACAAATAAAAGTTAATATCATCGAAAAACGTCTGTTTCTCTGCTCCTACACACGGCGCATATACGTTAAGCAATCGGAAAGTCACACCTGATGATAAAATGTCTAACGAAATTATTCTGCACTCGCAGTCATAAATAAAGTTCGACACCTGAATGGAAGGGTTAAAGATGATTGTAACAACCCCTTGTCCAACAGGTGAAGATGAGTTTATAAACAATTGTGCACTAGGAAATTGACTGCGAAGGCCAGGTAGATTGTAACCTTTCTGCGTGGAAGCTAATTTAACCTCCTGCAGAAGAAGGATATCTGGCCTGTACAGAGCAATAAAAGTTAATAATACCGATGCTTAAAATAGGAACCCAGGGAATGTATGTTCAGCGAGATGACCTTCATTCAGAGGATTTAGGTGGAAGAGGCTGACCTAACTTCGATTAAGGCTGGTCCATCTTCGATGACGAATGTGGCTCAGCAGACCTTCGAAGCAGTGAGCGCGTCCGATGAGAGGAACTATGGCGGCTACTCATACTGCCATACCTCTCGGACGATGATGATGCCTTCTTTTCCCTTCTGCTACGATGTCGGTTCTTCTTCTTACGGGGAGACTTGCTCTCCGTACGCCCTTCCAGCTGCGTTGATGTGGAGATAATCGCCGTTGGAGCCGAAGATGACACAGGAAATACCGACGGAAGACGGGTGACTCCCACTGGCTGCGATGCTGGTAGAGACGGAGGAGGGAGAGCTGGAAATTCCTCCTCCAAAGGCGTCGAAACATCACCCAATGGGGCTTCGATGTCTTCCACAGCAGAGACCACTTCTTCATCGATCACGACGTCGCTTGATGGCTGAAGCAAGGACGTAACCTCAGCAATCTCTGAAGACGGAGGGAGTGATGATGGCGGCACTAATCCCTGCTCGTCTTCAGTTGGTAATGGAGGCAAAGATGGCTCAGGTGAAACGACCCGCGACGTGCGTGGAGAAGATACGGGCTGGGCCGATCGTTGTGGCTCTGCAACATGGTCTACTGTTGTCATCTTCGGTGACGGAAGAGGCGTTGACGTAACTGCTGCTGTACTGCTGTCCATCTTCTCCGGGCAACGATGGTATCTGCCCACCAAGCGTGAACATTTCACACACTTTTTCAGGAGAGGGCAATTTCTCCTGACATGAGAAGATTTCTTGTAGTACCAACAGCACTGCCTCATCCCCTTACAATACACGAAGACACGTTCTCCATGCAAAATAAGGGAATCTGGAATGTCGTGTCCAGCCTCATATCGAAATGTATGTCGCCGTTCTGTCGGGGAGTATCTGCCTGCTCGGGACGATAAATACCGAGCACATCCCCAAACTCCGACATAAAATTTCGGATATAAGCCGTGGACAACAACGGCGAAATTCCCCTGACGTGGACTGTGAGGTGGCCAGGGTCCGCGTGATAAAAGTTGACGGTGGTGTTGCCAACTTTCACGCACTCCACATCGACGATGCGATCCGCAATTGCACTTGATTTGCAGAGCATTCTCAACTCCGTAGAGGAGAGTCTCTGCAACACCAGGATGGAAGGGTCTTCAGATGCTAAAACCGGCGGTACTCCGGATTTGGAGTACAACGCCTTCATAAACGTGGCGACGGAAAAAGCCCCGTCCGCCATCAACATGACCATACGGTCCATAATTGAAAGTCACAAAAAATAAGTTCACAGGGGGGGGGGGTGAAACCTCCCCCGGGGTCGCCGGCGAGAGGGTCACAAAAGTCACAATATTACTCACGCACACGATGGATGGTTGGTTGCGGCGTGAATAATTTCTAAGTTCAATAAAACAAAGTCACTCACTGACACAAACACTACAGGTCTATTCAAGATCGGGCATGGTCATCCTTCGTTCGCCGACCATCGATTTCCAACGCTGTTTGTCTTTCTCTCCTTTGCCTTGGCTTTTTATTCTGCTTTCTAATTTGCATATCTTCTCTTTCTTCCAATTGTTTTCTCGATTGTCGCTTTCTGCTTCCTTCACTTCCTTCGCCCGATTTATTTTCTTTTGCCAGTATTAAGCTTTGTCTTTCTAACTTTTTCTTTCGTTTACTTCCTCCCCCCCCCCCCCATTGCTCTTCCAAGTTGGATCGCCGATATTTTTCCTCTCTCTCTCCGTCGGCGCTCGGCGATCTGACACACAGGATCTTTTCTCCTTCTGCACTACCAGCATTTCAAATATCAAGTTTATTTTAATGTGCCTTCAACGAATATTGTTCAGATCGATGTAGAGCTTCAACAGCAATTTTTTTGAAGTGCAACAGCCATTTTGGGAACACGTAACTATCAATATTACTTTCTAATTCTCAACTCTACATCTAGAATTCTCGTTTCACGTTGATCACAATGATAAGTGAAAGAAGAAAAGATTTTAATGAGGACACTTCCTGACCAAATTTCAATTGAGAAATACGGACCTTCATTACAATTTACATGGACCATTAAAGATGATCTGTGAAATACTGCTAAAATTTTCTTGGAATGCCTGTTTCATCAAGATCATCACCAGACTGATCCTACAAAATTGAACAACAGACTTTTAAAGAGACTGAAGAAGGTTTGAAAAAGAGAACCAAACAAAAAGAGTTGCAACATTGACTAATTGTCACCTCATTCAAAACGATCACGGAAGAGATCGAGTGAAGTGACATCGAAAGAAGAGAAAATAAATGATTTTTTCCTGGCTTCAAGCGACAGGACCCCGCCAACAAGAATCGACGGTCACCGAGCGAAGATACATTCAAATGAAGCTTCAAAATAAAATTTTAAAATAAAAAGGAGGGACGCCTCCTCTATCACAAAAGATTTTTCCGTTGGGAAGATTGTTCTTCTTCCTACTGGCCCGATTTCGGAACTCGTAAACCAGTGGATACCGATAACAGCAAAATCTCGCCATCCTAAGTTTGGACGAGGAAAAGGCCTTCGACAAAGGGAATCACCAGTTCCTGTTCTAGGTGTTTCGCCAGCTTCATCCTCGGTCTTTCGAGGCTATTATCTCAGCACTTTTTGAGTCGGCTACATCTTGTGTGGCGATCAATGGCTTCATCTCTGCAGCCTTTCCGCTGGCCAAAGGGGTTAGGTAGGGGTGCCCTTTGCCACTCCTCCTGTACGTCTTTTATTTGGAGCCATTGTTGCAACATCTTAATCGCCACTTAGACAACCGGGGATATGAACTGCCTGCTACGTCAATCAACATCAGGACGCTTACTTACGCCGATGATATAGTTTATTTTCATCTGATGCATATTCTCTGGGTGTATACAAGTAGGCCTTTGACTGTTTCAGCACCTCAACGGGGAGTACCATCAACCTTGGCAAGTCGAAGGGTATTGCTACTAGGAAGTGGTCTTCTAATCAGCTCAATGCCTTCCCAATTTCCTTCTGTGACCACGTAAATGTGTTGGGATGTGTTTAAATTTCTGTCGTCAATTGACTTTGATCGGGTAACAGATAATAGGGAAATGTGTAGCCCGCTTTGACAAAAATTTCCGTTTTGTCACCTCCATGTTTGTTAAGGTGAGGTCAATCAAAACTCATATTCTCCCTATTTTGACGTATAAATGCCAATTCACTCTGCCGTCGCAGCGAGATTTTCTGAATGTGCGGAGACCGATTGAGGACTGCGTGTGGGGTGCGACGGTCCATCATCACCCACTTAAGGCCAATCTTCTCTTTATCCCCTTCGAAAGGGGAGATTGGATCTTCCAGATTTTCAACAGTATCTCACCGCAGCCAGAATGGCTGCCCTGATTCGGGTTTTTCTGCTTCCACTTCCAATATGATGTTTTTTGCATCTCCGTTTCCTTTTCAGAGTGAATAGGCCAATTCTGCCTTCCTTGTTGCCAGTGATAATTGACTTTCATTACCTGGACTTGTACAGGGTGAGTTTTTTAAAAGTGGCTTGGTGAACAACGTGTAAAAATAAGCATGAAAAGTGATAACAATGATCAAAGATCAGTGCAAATATCTTAGAATACGTGCTGGAAGTGTTCTCCATTGACCTAGAGGCATGTGTGAAGGTGTGTCCACATGTTTCTGAAGGCACGAGCAAAGGTTTCCGCTAGAATGGCCTGAATGGCTGCCTGGACGTTTTGTTGAAGGTCGGCGACTGATAGACCACATCTTTCAGTGCACCCCAGAGGAAGAAATCGCAGATCGATAGGTCTGGCGTCCGTGATAGTCAGGGCTGTTCTGTTCCTCGACTGATCACATGTTCGGGTGGGAACACTTCCTGGATACGGGCAAGTGTTGCGTGTGCAGAATGGGCTGTTGCACGATCTTACTGAAAGTAAGCATTGGCACGCTCATCATCTGTAAGTTGTGCGGCAAACACGTTGAAGACTTTGTGCACATAACGGTCACTATTCACAGTTTCATTGAAGAACACAGGGATGATGCAGCAGGCGGAGACAGCACACCACACTCCATTTTTTTGAGGATACAGTGGAGACTCCATGAACACATGCGGATTGACGGAAGACCAGTGGCGCATGTTCTGTGAATTGACGTAACCGGACAGATGGAACAACGCTTCATCTGAGATGAACATATAACCATCCTCCAACACCTTTCGGAGCAATGGTATTCAGGAACCATTCACAAAACTGAACCCTGGCCGGCTTGTCCACAACATGCAACTGATGCACAGTACTCATTTTGAAGGGGTGTAAGTGTAAATCTGTTTCATGATCTTCATTCCACTTGACTGAGACAAACCCAGTTGCTGAGACAGCCGCCGTGATGACGTTTTGGGACTCCGTAGCATGCGTTCTTCAGCAGCAGCAATGGTTCCTGTAGTACGGACCGTCTTTTTGCGCACTTTCTTTGCATTCAGTAGTGATCCCGTTGCATGACATTTCGCAATTAAGTTTTGCATTGCATTCTTAGCAGGAGTTTTTGCAGGCACAGCACCAACTTGAAACTTAATTTTAAACTCATATACACACTGCACACTGTTTCCATGACCCATGCCGTGCATAGTGCTCTACCACAAAAATGCGCTGTTGCAGAGATAACACCATTTTTGCCACTTCGCACAAACGACTACCATGCACACCAATGTCACTCTCTCAACTGTACAATATCAATTACGCAATATCACATGAATGACAAGTCATTTGAAAACTTACTGCGCAGTATTTCGCGCCGGTGTGGTGTTTGATATTAACTCCCATGTAATAATATATCCCCAGTCATTTTTATAAATATAATAATAACTATATTATTAGAGTGAACAGACGAACAGAGAAAGCAGTCCTTTAGCTCCGTGCTGTATTGAGCAAATGGCAAGCAAGTAAATAGAAGAATCGGCGACCGCTAGACTACACAAAGTGATGAATGGCCAAGTTTTGCTTCAAGACATCGAGAGAAGAAAGGGAATTGCAACAACACATCAAGTGTACCTCTAAAATAAAATTACGTGAGTAAGAGATTATTTAGACTTGCAGTGGGATCCTTGTAGAGGTCCATCCATTGTGAGCCTTTAAAAAAATTTTTGGAATTTTCATTAAGAATTTTTACTGTATTAATTCTAAGCGTTTTCATGTTAATTTTTAAGATATTTCAAAATTTAATCCGAAAAAAAGGCCGAGCCACGCCGGGGTTATCACCTAGCTTATTTGGTAGCACAGCAGATCCAAACATTTCGTTAAAATACATTGATCGTGATACTGTTGAAGAGGAGTGGCAGTTGTTTAAAACTGCTGTGATTACTTCGGCTGCTTTGTGCTGTGGTCGTAAGCGGCTGAGTGTGGCGCAGGGCGGTGAGAAAAGGACTGCATGGTGGAACGGTGAAGTCCAAGAAGCTGTCAAGGCAAAGAAGGAAGCCTATTTGCTATGGCTTGCAAATAAGTCAACTTCGAGTCGAGTGCGGTACACTGAGGCGCGAAAAGCAGCAGCAAAGACAGTATCAACAGCTAAAGCCAAGGCCTGGGAGAAGTTCGGGGAGAAATTGGAGGCAGACTATGGTTCGGCAAACAAGGTGTTCTGGCAGACCGTGCGCCGCCTCCGTGGAAAGAAGTCTCTTTCATCACAAACTATTAAGAGTTCAGATGGGAGGCTTCTGAAAACGGAGGAGAGCGTATTGCATAGGTGGAAGGAATACTTTGCATCTCTTCTTAATCCGGTGACAACAACAACTGAGGCATACGAGGTGCACCTTGGAGCGGAGAATAGTCACGGTAGTATCACTGAAACAGAAGTCAGATGGGCAATTAAGTCCCTGAAGACTGGCAAAGCTGCAGGTGATGATGAAATCCGGTCCGAGATGTTAAAGGCCTTAAATCAGGATGGTATCCTGTGGCTGACTCGAGTGTGTCAAGTTGCTTGGATATCTGGACAGGCCCCTAAGCAATGGCAGACAGGAATTGTGATCCCTATCTTCAAAAAGGGAGA
>JAHWFO010103645.1:0-13922 GCA_023313115.1 Rhysida immarginata
TGCACGCATCGATCTTCCCACGTGTCCGTTTAACTACCAAGGCCGTCCGTGGGTCTCGTCATGTTCGAAAGTTCATTAAAAAAAAAACGCAAATCAAGAGCAGCATCATAAAACGAATGAATAATCATTATTCATAACTAATGTTCAAAATTAAATTCTTACATACAATTTCAATTTCATGAAACAGTTGTCTATATTGACTTAAGAGGGTTCTTTTCGTCCCTCTACCAGCCAAACATACTTCCCTCTCCCCGAAAAGAAAGGAAAAATTATAGAAGACCGAGACAACAAAAAAAAATTTTCAATTTTAACAACAATACCAAGAATACGTCAAGGAGTTTCATTCACTCACTCACGATCGTAACAATCCCTGGACGGAGGCTGTGATGATCTTTTCTCAGAAAGCTTGCAACAAATATAACTACGACAAAGGGCTGTCTACGATCATGGGCAAAAATTTCAAACACATCTAAGTAACAATAATCATATAATTTTTTTATACACAATAATTATATTTTATTTTTGCTGACCACACGTGACTTTCCTTATCACGGAACGTCACAACGATATTTCGTATGCCAGTTCATATTCAATGAGTTCTTCAGTATTCCATTCACAAGTTTATTGACGAGAGTCTTCATCTTCTGTATCATAATCAAAAGGGCATCCTGTATAAACTTTCCGATATGGGCCATGTTTAAATCCATGTGGATGGATTGGTTTTTCACCTTCCTTCTGTCCAGCTGAGCAATGGTCCTCAGGGTAACATTCTGTAGTTCACTCCATCTGGTTTTACAGATTGTCGCCCACGCAGGCATGCCATAGAGGAGTATAGTCGGGATAATCGATTTGTACAGAAGTAGCTTGTTGTCAATGCTGAGGACGCTCTTGCGACCCATGAGAGCTATGATACTGTACTTAGCCCTCTTCGCTTTATTCAGAGCATAGGACATATGCCGGTTCCATGAGAGACTTGAATCAAGATAACTCCCAGATACTTGTATTTGTCCACCCAGTCCAGTTTCTTATTGAACAGAACAAGAGAATCTGGGGGACGCTTGAGCTTCCTATTGTGGTACAAAGCCTTGCACTTTCCAACGTTAAGGTTCAACTTCCAGCAGTTAAACCAATCTTCGAACTGCTTCAAGGCACACTGCAGCCGAGTGATAACGTGAGCCGGCTGGTGTACCCATGTCATAATGGCAGTATCATCCACATAAAAATACAGATTACAATTAGCGGGTTTTGGGAAATCATGTACGAAGTAATTAAATAGCACAGGCCCGAGGACAGAACCCTGAGGGATACCGGCCTTTACAACATGGGGCGTGGAAGATTTTCTCCAACTTTGGCATGATAGGATCTGCCGTCAAGAAAGGACTTCACAAACAAAATCAAATCGGCAGGGAACCCGTCTCTGATCATTTTGTAGACAAGGCCCTCATGCCACACCTGGTAAAAAGCTTTACTGACATCGAGAAATTCCACCCCACAGTAACTGGAGAGGTTCAGAGGGGTGCTCAGGTCTTCAACGAGCCTCCATATCTGCATCGGACAAGAGTGGGCAGCACGAAAGCCAAACTGCTCTTCCCGAAAAAGGTCATTTGCTAGACAGTGGTCTTGGAATCTGACGAGAATCGTTTTCTCCCACACTTTGGACATCGTGGGTAGCGGGCTAATAGGTCGGTAACTCGCCAGAATTGCAAAATTTTGCTCCTGCTTGGGGATACTCAACACAATAGATTGCTTCCAAGCCACAGGGAAGTAAGAAAATTTCCAGCAGACGATAATGATATTAGTGCGGTAGTCAATAAATTTCTTCGGGAGATTTATAAGGGCATTATTACTAACCTTGTTTCTTCCTGGAGCCGTCTTCTTTTTCAGTTTACTTATGATGGTGGCAACCTCTCTAGCCATCGATGCTGTTCTTCGTTAAATGCTGTGGGACTTCATCGAAGTTGACAATACCTTCCTCCACACGCTGAGACATGATTTGGCTCTCGGGCTTATCGCTGGTTGGAGTAACAAACTGCATTTCCAGTGAATCTGCAATGACTTGGGCCTTGTCCTGAACAGTTTGCACATAGTCACCTTGTGGTGTACGGAGTGGAGGAAGTGTAACATTCTTCTTCTGCAAAGCTCTGACCATACTCCAAATGGAATTGTCGCGAGCCGACAAGCTTTTGAATTTTTCATTCCATCTAGCGTCGCGAAGCTCTTTTATCACCTCTTGATCTCTTCGCACAAACCTGTTGTACTTGGTTTTGAGCCAAGGTTCACGATAGCGTTGCCATAGTCTATGGGTCCTGTTTCTTTCAACAATTAGGCATTGGATTCCGAGAGTGAGTTGGATTCGATGAGAAGGTTTATTCTCTGATGGATACTTACTAGCTTCTATAGCACTGTTAATACATCTGGTGATGTCATCAACAAGCTGATCGATGTCCTCTGTACAGTAAGCAACGTCGGGATGGTAGCCATAGTCGTTAAGAATATCTTTGTAGAGCTTCCAGTCTTGATGATGTATTAGTTCCTCTCGGAAATTTATGTCAACATTGTCAAAGTTCAACGTCACAGGCTTGTGGTCAGAAGTAAGGTCATCAATCGTGAAGATATTGTACGGTTTGAAGAAACCCTTCAAGAGCGAGATGTCCAAAACGTCACTACTAGGGGAGTGGTCGCAGTAGGAGGTGTCCTCCACAGGGAGCGGTGATATCGTCTCTACCTTGTATGCACCTATAGGGAATCTTGCGGATAAAATTCTGCGTTCTGGAGTTCCAGGTTGTGTTTTTGGCATTTAGGTCACCAGCCAGGACGACTGGAGTGTCACCACTGAAGAATTCATCAAGCTCAGTAATGTCAAGATAGTGTTTAGGTGAATTGTAGAGCGCCACGAACTTCACTTCACCACAGGAGACGTCACTGTTAATGATGGAGGCCGATTCCATACCTGCATAAGACTTGGATACTAATTCTTGGTGTTGAATCCCCTTCTTAATGATGATCGCAGCGCCCCCAGACGCACATCTTGCAGCATTTCAAGCAATTCGATCATTAAGCTACATACAATAGCCAGGTAGCTTGAAGTCTTGACTTGGTTTGAGGTGAGTTTCACAGAGGAAAGCAACGTCGATTTCTTGCTTTATCAGAAAGTTGTGAAACTCGATACGCTTTCGGTGAATGCCTCTAGCATTCCTTTATTGATTACAGTATAACGTTGTGCAGCCATACTAAAATTAGTTGGTCGTAAGAAGCCCACTCAACTGTGGGTAACTTTTGCCTAGATTAGAAAACTGATGTAAGATACGTCCTAATTGTTTATACATACCTGGTAGGTCGTTGATGTTGAGGCCTTTATCTTCCGGCATAGACACAGCAGCAGTATAGGATTTGCCTGTTGTCACATTAGAACTTCAGTTCGCTTATCTTTTCAATGACATCTCTACGAGAGTCCTTGCTTTCCTTGTGGATACCTTTGAACTTCTCTTCAAAACTTTAATGTAGGGATTCGACTTCTTTATCCAGTGCCCTATACTTAGCACTTATTTCATCCCGGAGAGCTTCTAACATTTCGTTGAACACTAGCTCAAAAGCAGCAAACCTAGCATCCAAGCAGGCATCCCGGTAGGGCTTTTCGCAGGACACAGTTTTACCATCTGCCACTAGCAATGGCACATTAGCTGACTCCAATGTGGTTAATCTGGACGAAGCCATCATAATCTTAAAATATAAATGTATAGGACCAGGGGGGGAGTAACCTCGCAGTTAGGTGTGTGCTAAAGAAGCCGTCCTAAAAAAGGCGCACTTGGCTTTAAGGAAAAAAGAAAACAAGTCAGGTTTGCCAAAAAGTTAATTCTATGACAGGAACCCACTCGTGAATGATTAGAATAATAATAGATAATATGAAAAGTTCTTATTAATCCCAACTTCAGGGACCCAGAAGGATAATGAGCGTCTTCATGTACTGGTGTAAGGGAATATTAATTCCAACGCCAGGGACCAGCACATAAGACGTAACAGAAGGTGAATATCGCCCTGAAAAAGACGCACTGTGAAATGAGAGTAATGAAATGATACCTGAAAAGAGAGTAGAGGTGATACCTTGAAGAGCTAGTCCTGTAATGCCATTTATCCGGACACACATCTCAGAGCTTTCGTACAGAGACATGATAGCAACCAGTAATTGCCTATCCACTCCATACTCTTGCAACACTTGCCAGAGCTTCTCCCGAGGAACCCTGTCATATGCTTTTTAGAGGTACACAAAGCAAGCATAGACCTCTTTGGCATACTCCCAGGATTTCTCAAAGATTTACCCTAGAGCAAAGATGTGATCCGTCGTGCTTCGGCCAGGTCGGAAACCACACTGCTCCCCCGACAGTTTGGAGTCGACGATTTCCCGACTTCTCTTCTCCAGACACTTAGCATACATTTTCCCAGGAATGCTGAGCAAAGAGATGCATCGATAGTTGTTGTAATCTCTCTGATCTCCCTTTTTGAAGATAGGATCACAATTCCTGTCTGCCATTGCTTAGGGGCCTGTCCAGATATCCAAGCAACCTGACATACTCCAGTCAGCCACAGTATACCATCCTCATTTAAGGCCTTTAACATCTCGGACCGGATTTCATCATCACCTGCAGCTTTGCTAATCTTCAGGGACTTAATTGCCCATCTGATTTCTGTTTCAGTGATACTACCCTGACTATTCTCCGCTCCAAGGTGCACTTCGCATGCCTCAGTTGTTGTTGTCGCTGGATTAAGAAAAGATGCAAAGTATTCCTTCCACCTATGCAATACGCTCTCCTCCGTTTTCAGAAGCTTCCCATCTGAACTCTTAATAGTTTGTGATGAACGAGACATCTTTAGACGGAGGCGGCGTACGGTCTGCCAGAACACCTTGTTTGCCGAACCATAGTCTGCCTCCAATTTCTCCCCGAACTTCTCCCAAGCTTCGGCTGTAGCTGTTGATAACCAGAGGAGGTACACTGAACTGGGAGAGAAGCCTGATGAACGTCTTTAGTCCTCCAGAGAATAAGTCCCAAGAAGGGACGAGAGTCAGATTGTAGATTGACGAATAGAGTTCCCAAAAATAGAGCAGGATCTAAAAGATCCAGTAGTTGGGGAAGACGGCCTTGTTAACTCTTCTGTCAAGTTGGGCAATGGTTCGGAGAGCAACATTTTGGAAGGTCTGGAGTTCTTTTTACCTAGATTTGCAAAGAGAAGCCCAAGCAGGCATTCCATTGAGTAAAGTAGTACGAATCACAGCCTTGTATATCAAGAGTTTGTTATCCACACCAAGTGCGCTGTTTCTCCCCAGAAGTGCAATCAAACTGAACCTCGCTTTCTTTGCTTTGTTGAGCACGTATTGGACTTGGTCGTTTCAGTTTAGTTTGGAGTTTATCTTGACACCAAGATATTTTTACCCACTCAAGGCCTTTGGGGCTTTGGAGGGGGTCAAGCCAAATAAGAAGAGGGGCTTTGGAGGGTTTTTGCATTTGCGAGTGATAAACATGACCTTGCACTTTTTGATGTTCATCTTTAATCGCCACTTAGTGAACCAGCTCTTGCACTGATGTAAGGCTTTTTGGAGTCGAGTGATGACATGTGCTGGATTTCGTGCCCAGGTCATGATGGACCCGTCGTCAGCAAACATGTAAAGATTACACTTTGCAAACTTGGGGAAGTCATGGATAAAGAAGTTGAATAAGGCTGGCCCCAAGACAGAGCCTTGGGGTACACCAGCATTAACATCGCAGTGTTCAGACAAGGAGTCCCCAACCTTAACAAGAAAAGTCCTCTTTGACAGGAAGGAACGAACCAGAGCAATTAGATCGTCAGGGGACCCGTAGGTAATCATTTTGTAAATGAGCCCATCATGCCAGACTTGGTCAAAGGCCTTTTGGACATCGCGGAATTCGAGACCACCAAACATAGAGAGGTTGAGAGGACCGTTTAAATCAGCAACGAGTCCATAACTGAAGCTGACAAGAGTGGTCTGGACGGAAGCCAAATTGCTCACTACGAATGAGGTTGTTTACCTCGCAGTACTCGTTGAACCTCTTGAGTATAGTGCGTTCAAAGACCTTCGAAGGCATGGGCAACAAGCTAATGGGCCTATAACTTTTGGGAAGAACAGGATCTAGTCCAGGTTTAGGAATGGTGATGATGACTGAGTCCTTCCAGGCACTAGGGAAATGGCCGCTAAGCCAGCAGTCATTCATGAGTTTGGTGATGATGTAGATAACACTGGGAGGCAAATTCTTGAGAGCACTGTTGGTAATGGTCTCGATGCCGGCTGCCTTTTTGCTTTTCAGGTGCTTTATGATGTCCAATATCTCAGAGGTGCCAATGACATCAGGAAAGCCAAGAGCGCGCTGTGTGTGGCCATACCTATCACACACGTCCTTGACCTCACGAGTGATATTGACCAGATCATCCTCTTTGGGCGTAGAGAAATGGCTCATCAGTGAATCGGCGATAATTTGTGCTTTGTCCTGGTCATTTTTAACGAAATCGCCACCCTGTGTAAGCAGAGGAGGGAGAACAATAGTCCTGTTGATTTTTAAGGCCCTGACCATACTCCAGAGAGAGTTATCCTGGACAGACAGACTTTTAACTTTGTCGTTCCATCTTTGATTCCTTAAATCCTTAATTTGATCACTTACCTTGCGGGATAGCCTATTGTAGTTCGTCATGAAGTGGAGAAACCTGGTACGCTGCCAAAGTCTTCTGAAGTGTTTTTTTTCGTGGATGAGTTGCCTCATGGAGGGAGGAAATTCCAGATGCCGGAGTAACACTAGCATTTGTAGCCATGTTGATGTAGTGAGTGAACTTTTTGATATTTTCGTCAATGTCACTGCTGGTGACGGGATCCTGATAGGGAATGTTACTGCCGTTCATAAGTTCTCTAAAAAGTTTCCAGTCCTGCTTATAACGAAGTTTTTTTCTCAGGTGAGATATTTATCCCCTCAAAATTTAGTGCAACTGGTAGGTGATCAGATGATAAGGCATTTACTGTAGAAATATTGTAGGGTTTGAAACACCCCTTGAGAACAGCAATGTTGAGCACGTCACTAGCAGGAGAGTGATCACAGTAGTATGTATCTTCAAGAGGGCCAATAACGGAAGTGTCGATCTGACCTACCATGTACCTATAAAGTACCAAGCCACTTTGATTAGTGCACCTGGAGTTCCAGTGTGGGTGTTTCGCTTTCAAATCACCCGCCATAACGACTGGGGTGGGCCCAGACAGTAGTTCATCTAAGTTGCAAAGGTCTAACTTGTGCCTGGGTGGGTTGTATAGGGAAGAAAACCTGACCTCTCCAACATCAGCATCTTTTATGACAATGGTAACTGCTTCCATATTGACAACGTTAGGTGTGACAATCTTTGTGTGATTAATACCTCTTCTTACAACAATAGCTACACCATCGGAGCCTGGATCTGAAGCTTTTTTAAAAGGCCTATCTTTCCAGTAAACATAGTACCCTGGTAGATTGAAAGCCTTACTCTGTTTGAGATGGGTTTCGCACAAGAAGGCAACAATAATGTTCCAGCTTGTGAGGAAATCGTAGAACTCATGACACTTGCGAGGGATGCCCCTCGCATTCCATATAGTGCAACGTAGCTTACCTTGATTTATTACTTTGTAGGGGTGTCTATCCATGATTATTGTCTTTTCTCCGTTTGAGTGGTCTGCAGCAACACTTTGCCACTATCCTTTAACATATTGATTAGGTTACCCAAATACCTTTGAATTTCAACCAATTCGTCGGGGTCAGCGACTCCCTTACCAATAGAAGCAGAAGCAAGTGATGCAAAAGTTCTTCCTTCAGCTACTTTAGAAGTTCTATACTTTTTAACTTGTGGGTATTTGGAACACTTAGTATAACTCGATGTGTGCTGGCCTTCAGATCGAATACATTTAGGAGGATCTTTACCTTTTATATTGGTACAGTCCCTTGACTGGTGGCCGCCCGCGCACTTTTTGCAACGCGGCGACTCGGTGCAGCCCTGGGACACGTGCCCAAAACGTAAGCAAATGCAGCAAACCTAGGGTCCAAGCAAGCATTCCTGTAGGCCCTTTCGCAGGACACACTTTTACCGTCAGGTGCTAGCAAAGACTCCTTTGCCGACTTCAACATGGTTAATTTGGACGATACCATCATATATAAATGTATAGAACCGGGGAGGGGTGGAGTAACCTCGCAGCTAGGTGTGTGCTAAAGAAGCCGTCCTAAGAAGGACGCACTTAGCTTTAAGAAAAAATGAACAAGTCAGGTTTGCGAGAAAATTAATTCTACGCAAGGACCCACTCGTGAATGATTAGAATAATAATAAATTGGAATAATAATAGATGATATGAAAAAATGTCCTTAGTTAGGTTTGCGAGGAAATTAATCCCAACGCCAGGGACCCAGAAGGATAATGAGCGTCTTGATGTTCTGATTTACGGGAATATTAATTCCAACACCAGGGACCAGCACATAAGACGTAACAGGAGGTGAGTATCGCCTTGAAAAGGGCGCATCGTGAAATGAGAGTAATGAAATGATACCTGAAAAAAGAGTAGAGTGACGCCTTTAAGAGCTAGTCCGTTTTGATCGTCCTGATCGTCCTCCCAGATGATATCATCGTTGATACCCCCGTGAAATTGTTAATCGACAATCGAACAGTGAAGTGTACATTTGTTAGGATGGGACGAAAGCAGCGCTTTCACAATGCTCATCCAACCAGAATAAACTCCAAACGAAATAAACTGAGGTAGTCAAGAAGCCTAACCAACCCAAGCAGTCTTCCATATTATACAAAAAAGAAAATAAGATTGACGATTGTCAGAAACAAACAACAAACGAAATACAAAAATACAAGGAGAAAGAAGATTATCACATCTTCCAGTAGTCTGGGAAAGAGACGTTGCTAATATCTTCAAAATTGATGTCAAGAACGTGCCTCGGTTTACGATACTTTGTATGCCAGTTCATATTCATTGAGTTCTTCAGTATCCCTTTCACAAGCTTATTGTCGTGAGTCTTCATCTTCTGTATCATAATCAAAAGGAGATCTGTATAAACTTTCCGATATGGGCCATGTTTATATCCAAGTGGATGGATTGGTTAT
This sequence comes from Rhysida immarginata, assembly GCA_023313115.1. NCBI lineage: Eukaryota > Metazoa > Arthropoda > Chilopoda > Scolopendromorpha > Scolopendridae > Rhysida > Rhysida immarginata. Next base: position 9,124 of record JAHWFO010103645.1, read on the forward strand.
TCACCGTCCTTCTGTCCAGCTGGGCAATGGTCCTCAGGGTAACATTCTGGAATGACTGTAGTTCACTCCATCTGGTTTTACAGATAGTTGGCCACGCAGGCATGCCATAGAGGAGTATGGTCCGGATAATCGATTTGTACAGAAGTATCTTGTTGTCAATGCTGAGGGCGCTGTTGCGACCCATGAGAGCTATGATACTGTACTTAGCCCTCTTCACTTTGTTCAGAGCATAGGACCTATGCTGGTTCCATGAGAGTCTTGAGTCAATCGGTCCAGGACGATTGGTCTAATGACGATTGGTCCAACGCCGATTGGTCTAACGCCGATTGGTCTAAATCCCGATTGGTCCAAATTCCAATTGGTCCAAATCCCGATTGGTCCAAATCCCGATTGGTCCAAATCTCGATTGGTCCAAATTCCAATTGGTCCAAATCCCGATTGGTCCAAATTCCGATTGGTCTAAATCCCGATTGGTCCAATTCCCGATTGGTCCAAATTCAAATTGGTCTAATTCCCAATGATAAAGGAGACTAAAATGACTGAAAAACTTCCACTGAAAACGAATTTAAAATAAAAAAAGAGAAAACTTATATTTTATGATTTCTGCTTATTTTTACATAAAAAAGAAAAATTAAAAAATGAGAATTTTTATACTTGTTGAAAGGTTTGTTAAGGTGTTTCTTTTTTTGGCCTACCACTCACTAAAAGTGAAGGCCTATGTGTTTGTTTCAGAAACTCATTTTTTTTTTCCTGAATTCGACTTTAAAATTTAGATTTCGAAAAGATATGTTGAAATTTTGAAAGAAGAATTTCCAGTATGTACGTATGTATGAATGAATGTATGTATGTGACTTATTTTATGCAGCTAACTCCTCTGAAACTGCAAACAGCAGAAATGACTAAAAATTACACATGCTTAGAGATCCCCTAAATTGTGCCTTAGCGTATATTTTATATCAATTGCGTAACCCTTTTAGAGATATTAATTTTAAATTAAAAAATGGCTATAGGCGTACAAACCAGCTATAAACTATCCCCTTCCCCACCCCTCCCCAACAAGTATTTTTTTAGTAAAAAATTTTTAATTCATATTTAGAGGGATCCTTAAACTATGCATTGACGTTTTTTTCCTGGAAATGGTCTAAGCCTTTTTAGGGAAATTAATTTTTTTTTATAAAATGAAGAAATGACAGAAGCATTTATTTCATCAAACCAAACAATAAAAACGACATAAATGGCTCCTCTCATTGAGACGAACTTTTTTGAGAAGAAACTGTTTGGCTGCGGAGAGCCATTTTGGAGAAATTAAGGTTTTAAGGACCCCCCCCCCCCACAATAGTAAAAAAAAATGAATTGTTTTTGAGTCCGTTTCATGACCTCGTGGTAGGCCTGTGCGAATATTCCATTCCGCCATTCCAATTTATTTCTAAAGGTTATTTATTAATAGCGACATATTTTTTTATTTTTATAGCTACTTATTATTTTTTACAACGCTTATTTTTTACTTTCACCATGTTTGGGTCATGTTTGGTGGATGAAATCTTGTAATCATTATTTCAATCCCTTCCACTAATCCGATCTTGCTAATCCTAATTTAACGAGAACTTTAACAAAAATGAACCGACTTCATGGGTCAAAAACCTTTCCAGAAAAATATTCAGTGGAATAGCGAAAACCCCATCCAAATCGGATCAGTAGTTTTTGAGAAAATCAGTAGTTTTTCTCGGTTTCAATGGAAATTTTTCAGTCATTTTAGTCTCCTTTTAGACCAATCGGGAATTAGACCAATCGGAATTTGGACCAAACGGGATTTAGACCAATCGGTATTTAGACCAATCGGTATTTAGACCAATCGGGAGTTGGACCAATCGGGAATTGGACCAATCGGTATTTGGACCAATCGGGAATTGGACCATTCGGTATTTGGACGAATCGGGATTTGGACGAATCGGCGTTAGACCAATCGGCGTTAGACCAATCGGCGTTAGACCAATCATCATAGACCCTGAGTCAATGATAACTCCCAGATACTTGTAGTTGTCCACCCAGTCCAGTTTCTTATTGAACAGAACAAGAGAATCTGGGGGGTGCTTGAGCTTACTATTGAGGTACAAAGCCTTGCACTTTCCGACGTTAAGGTTCAACTTCAACTTAAGGCCAGACCGCGACTTCAGGCTACCTGGTTACTGTGTCTATCGTAAAGACAGAATTCTTCCCACTACAGTAAAATCCCCGTCAGGTGGGTCAGCAATTATTATTAAGAAAGGCATTCATCATCGGGAGGAACCAACCCGAGACTATATGGGAATGGAAGCTGCCTCTGCTATCATTACTGATGCCACACTGGGAGAAGTGAAACTAGTGGCTCTATATAATGCGCCCAAGCATAAATTCGATGCCAATGAGCTTGACGAGCTGTTTTCCGGGAATATTCCTGTTATTATGGCGGGAGACCTGAACGCTAAGCACTCGCACTGGAATTCAAGATGCCATAACCAAAACGGTGTCCTTTTGTATGGCTACGTGCAAAAGCAATCTGATATTATTGCAGTAGGCCCTGTGGATGATACATATTATTGTGATCATTCTCCTTCAAGCGATGTACTTGATATTGTGTTGTTGAAGGGCTTCTACAAATCATTCAGTATCTATACTGTCAATGATCTATCCTCAGACCATAAACCAGTTGCACTAAATTTTGATAACGTAAACATTGACCTCAAAGAAGAACTGAGGCTCAAACAAGACTGGAAATTTTTTAGAGAAATTCTCAAAAAAGATGACGACCCACTAAATAACGTACATAGTACGAGCGACATAGATACCAATGTGAAAAGGCTTACTGAACGTATAAATGCAGCTATTGACTCTAGTGCTTCGCCCTTAGAGTCGAAGCGAGCTGATCACCTTGATCTCACCCCAGAAATCAAACAATTAATTGAGCAAAGGAATAAGGTTAGAAGGCAGTGGTACCGAACTCGTGATTCATGGCTTAAGACCAAGTATAATAGGCTCACAAGAAGAGTTCACGAGCAGGTGAAAGCACTTCGTAATGCCAGATGGAATGATAAAGTTAAGAGTCTGTCGACCCACGATAACTCTATTTGGTGCATGGTTCGAGCCTTGCAAAACAAGAAAGCCATTAATATCCCACCTCTGTTAGCCCAAAATGGCAAATTCATCACGAATGATGATGATAAAGCGCAGCTTATTGCAAGCTCACTTTCAGAACAGTTTGTCACGCCTACTGATGGTCGGCAAATAGGACTTGATATGTCCGAGAAAGTAAAATCCTGCATAACTGGCTTCTATAGTATTCACGGCAATGAATTCCCAAAACATAGCATTGATGTAAATGAAGTCCTAAGCATCACTAAAAATTTAAAAACGAGAAAAGCTCCAGGTAAAGACTCTATTAAGAACACTGCTTTGAAAAATTTACCACCAAATACAATTCAAGATATTGCAAAAGTAATTAACGACTGCTGGAAGAACACTTACTTCCCGGATGCTTGGAAGCAATCAGTTGTCTTAAGCATTCCTAAGCCAGGACAAAATCCTGCAAATCCTGTTAGCAACAGGCCCATCAGCTTGTTACCATCAATTTCCAAAATCCTGGAAAAAACAATTCTCAAGAGATTCATTGAGCACTGTGATGCCAACGATCTCATCCGCGATGAACAATTTGGCTTTCGCTCAAACCATTCCTGCCAACTCCAAACATGGAGGCTCGCAGCGGATATCAATGAGCCCCTTAATCTCTCTATGTATTGTGGGGTCGTTTTCCTCGATGTACACAAAGCTTTTGACTAAGTCTGGCACGATGGTCTTATTTTTAAAATGATTATGGATGGATTTCCTCAAGACATAATTACTCTGATACACTCGTTTCTCTCCAACCGGTTCTTTCAGGCCAGAGTTGGAGATAATCTATCTCCTATGTATGAAGTAAAAGTTGGTGTCCCACAGGGTTCAGTCCTGGGGCCAGTATTATTCAATTATTTTATGCGAGACTTCCCAAGTCCTTCTAAATGTAAGCTCTTTTTTTACGCAGATGACGCTGCTATACTGACCTGTGCTCGTCAACCAGCCGTAGTAGTCTCGCGGCTGCAGAAGGCTCTAAAGGAGTGTGAAAGCTGGTTTAGCAAGTGGAGGCTAAAATTGAAAGTAGACAAATGCAAGGCGATGTTTGTCTCCAAGAAGAGAAAGAGATCATTAGATTCTCTAACACTATATGGCAAAAAACTGGACTGGGTTGAAACTTATAAATATCTTGGTGTTGTTATTGACTCTAAACTTACCTGGACTCCCCACGCAACTTATGCGTTGAATAAGGCCAGGAGAGCCAAGTTTAGCTTGATTGCTCTGCTGGGCCGGAATAGTCCTCTAAACATTGATAATAAACTCCTATTCTATAAGGTCATTGTTCGGACTATCTTGACCTATGGTATGCCCGTCTGGGCCACAATATGTAAAACTAGATGGAAAGAACTGCAAACGTTCCAAAACGTTACCCTTAGGACTATTGCGCAAAAAGATCGGAGAATTGTTCGCAATTCCTTCATTTATAATGACTTCAACATGACTCATATTGGCAAATACGTTCAAGGGCTCATGGAATCCATGCTGCCCAATATAGAAAATCATAGCAACGAGCTAGTCTCGGGCATTTTAAAGCATCCTATGCATAGAAAGAGATATCGTGATCCAAGGCATATACTTGATATTAATTTTGAAGACATTGATAATGTTTTATTTCCAGATTACTGGACTTCATAGGTCGTGTTTTATCTAATACT
>JAHWFO010103650.1:8641-19810 GCA_023313115.1 Rhysida immarginata
CTGGACCCCCCCGCGTAGGGCCGCATAACACCTAAGAACGGGCCTGTTCGTTCCCAAAACTTTACTTATGGAAAGATCGACAAAGAAATTCCTCTGATCAAAGTGCAGGCTGCAGAACGTGTTGGTTGTTCCCGGGAAAGGATTGCCTCATCTCATACTTTGTTAAGAACATATTTCAATGATGAAAAAAAAGTTCTGCTTAGATGAACCTGACAATGAAATGTTCAAATGGTGATTACTTGCTTTCTGAAATGACTGGCCGCCAAAACTCACCAGTATACATCAAACAATTAAATGAGAACGTATTGCCTTGTTGAACGCAATTCTTGAAAATTGTTTTAATGGACAGAAAGTTTTCTTTCAACAGGATAACGCGAGTATCGACATCTCCCGAGCATCACTTAAGTACTTTAAAGATCAGGGTGCTGATATTCTAACATGGCCCTCAAAATGCAAGCGGGTGAATAAATTCATCAGAAATGCAAGCCAAAAATTGCTGGTCATTTTGTTGACATACCAAAGGGCTGTCTTGAAGTAATTGAAGCCAACGGGAATACAATTAGACGCTGAATATTAAATAATCAATTACGCTGCTCTATGTAACATTTATATTCCTAAAAAAACGAAATAAATAATTACTTATATTTATTCTAATTATATTTGAAGACAAAGAGATAGAGACATTCTTATTCTACTGCAGAATCTGTGAATGTGTAAACTAAAAGAAAGTTGGTAAATAATAATAATTATTAACTGGAGAAGTGTCTCCAAGCATAGGTAATGATTTTTCAATTGAAAAATGGAAGGAAAAATTCTGTGACCCGGATTCGAACCAGGAACCTCGACTGTCATGGCCGATGCCTCTACCAATTGTGCTATCGCAGACACCACGGACAGCCAAGCTGTCTCAAGGTGTCTTAAAGACAACCAAGTTGTCACGGTTGAAAGCCCAATGGGAGACGGGAACCTGGCCCGCAGATCGAGAATTTATGGTGAATCCATGTATCTCGCTAGGTGACAACACGCCTTAGGAAGCTATCATCTTCGCTGCAGCAGCATGGAACAGATTTCCACCCGGGTGGTTTTGTGATCCTCTGAGAGTTGCTTAGGGACCCATCTGGCACAGCTCTTGTTGCTTACAGTGCTGACGTTCAGTATTGAAGCCAATTCTCGGACATGAATTCGCCTGTTGTCCCTTATCAACTCATTTGTTCGTGCGATGATGCCATCATTGACAGCAGTTGCTGGCCTTGCCTTATGAGGTTCACTGCCGGTGGATTCTCGCCCACCGTCAAACTTTTGGCACCAAGCAAAGACAAGGTGACTCGGTGAACTGTCTCTGATGAATTTCAGATGCTTTCACACTTTCGTTGTGGAGAAACTTGATGATTATTCGTTGTTCAACTTTGGTCGACACATAGCTCTCCGCCATTTTGTTTAAACAAACAATCGGATGAGTGGTACGGCATTTGCATGACGGGCGGTAGTTGCCATCCCAACAATGAAAGTTTAGATTTTTACAACAATGAAATTTACAAAAAAATAAAGTCCAGGTCAAATTTGAACTGAGAGGTCATCCAAATTTCAAAACCGTATTTCTAAACAGAGAGGCTATCCCAAGAGGAAACGTTTATTTGAATTTCGTTTATTTGTAGGCAATTCGTTATCATGTTTAACGGCTCATTTTTTATTATAGCTGTACATCTTCAGTTGCAGGCAATGAATACAGCAATACGTCTTTACAGTTTTGGAGCAGGTCCTCCTGGTCCAGAGGGGCCTCTAGGACCCCCGGGACCGACAGGACCACGCGGTTTTCCTGGTCCCCAAGGAAGTCCTGGGGCCCCCGGTCCGATCACGTTCAAAGAGCTCACTGGCCCCACCCACGAAAACGATTCCTACCACGACGACGGCGAAACCGGCGACTCGTGGGTCTACACGCAGAGCAAAGGAAAACGAAAATATTGCCAGTGCAAGAGGGGAGCCGTAGTAAGTGGACTTTCTAGGAATTCCATTGCTTTTATATAGATTAGGATAGGAAAGATAATGAAGTGCTCTTTTTCTTTCTTTTCATTAAAAAGGGACCACCTGGAGCTCAGGGAAAAGAGGGTCTGAAAGTGAGTGCGCACACTTAAACTTCACGCATGAAATTTTACTTCGATTTGCATGTTCTTCTATATATGGCTAGGTGCCTAATGTTTGTTTCAATTCATAAACCATAATCAACTTTTTTAAGGGTGAAAAAGGAGACCAGGGATTGAAAGGCGAAAAAGTAAGTTTAATTTATTGTACTTTATAAATTATATATGAAGGATGTATCAAAGAGTGATATATGAAGGTTGCACGCTTCTTCATTTCCATGAAGTTATTCTTATATGAACTGGTCACAAAGTAGAAAGGGGAAGAAACAATTCCGCGATCTGGACTCGAACCACGGACCATGCCTTTCGAAGACACCGCTCTTACCAATTGAGCTACCGCGGACAACGAACCGTAAAACTATTACAATACGTCCAAATGGACTTCCATGAAGCCACAAATCAGCTCAATGGGTAAGAGCGGTGCCAGCGAAAGGCATGGTCCCTGGTTCGAGCCCAGGTCGCGGAATTTTTCCTTCCCTTTTCTACTTTCAGGGGCTATCCTAATTCAGGAGACCTTTTTTTCCATGATCGACGATGCTATTCTATTTGAAAGCCCTGTCTTTGCACTACAGCTCTGCACTGGAGTTTCCACTGTAGCAGGCTTGATTGCAGAGTACTGTAGGTATTCCTGACCATAAGCAGCGAATTGCGGTTTCCATCCTGGTCATGTAGGCAACCGTTGACTTAGCCATATGGCTGGACGCTTTGTCTTGGTGGATCCACACACATCTAGCCTCTGTACATAGAGAGTTGGGATTTCCTGGCGGTAAATGGATTTTAAGATGTTAGCCTGATAGTATGCCACATCAGTTTTCACGTTCTTTTCAACCCTTCGAATCTGTAACTTGCCTTTGTGACAGTATCCGGCGACTATCATAAAACCTCGTGGAAAACTTTCAGGACATTGACGGACCCAATCATAACGTCGTTTTCCATCCTTAGGACTATAAAGTACACTGAGTTAGCAAAACTCATGGGATAGTTACTTAATATCTGGTCGGGCCACCTCTGGCCCTGTGGAGTGCAGCAATACGGCGTGGTAGTGAGTCTGCAAGTCCCTGGTACACTTCTGGAGGCAGTTGACACCAGATAGTCTGCAGAGTCGAAGATAGTTGCTGCCCGGAGACTGACTTCAACAGCATCCCATATATGCTCGATGCGATTCATGTCAGGGCTCCGGGCTGGCCAGCTCAGTTGTTGGACCTCTTCTGCATGCTCCTCGTACCATTCGCGGACGACATTGGAGCGATGTGGTGGAGCATTGTCATCTTGAAAGACTGCTACGTCGTCAGGGTGTTGAAATGTCAAAAACGGGCGCAGATGGTCTCCGATGAGTTGACGATACCGTGGACCATTCAACGTTTGGTCCAGGATAACCAGAGGGCCCATTCCAAACCAGGAAAATGCACCCCAGACCATCACTGACGCCCCACCACCTTGCACCACCACCTGTTGGCATGCGGGATCCATCATTTCGTGAGGTCTGCGCCACACACGGTGCCTCCCATCAGCGTGGTACAGTTGATATCGTGATTCATCTGAACATATGACGTTACGCCACTGTTGCAGAGTCCAGCCAAGATGGTTGGTGGCAAATGCACGCCGGAGTGTCCGACGACGCTGGGTAAGCATTGGCACCCGTGTAGGGCGACGGCTGCCAAACCCGAGGGCATGCAGATTCCGACGGATTGTCTACCGAGAGACGTTTCTAGTGCGGCCAGTATTAAACTGGTCTGTGATTTGCTGCACCGTTGCGCTCCTGTCTCTCTGAATCATTCGTCCCAGGTGTCGCCGGTCACGATCATTCAGGGCAGCTGGACGCCCGGTATGGTGCCTGTTGCGGACTGTGATGCCTTCATCCAGCCATCCCCGATACACCCTGGAGACAGTTGAGCGGGGAAAGCCAAATTCCTGCACCACTGCCGAAATGGAACTTCCCATGCGTCGGGCACCTACTATCATACCCCGTTCAAAAGACGTCAACTCGCGACGACGTGCCATTTCTGATTAATCACTTATCCAAGCTCTTCCCACAACGTCTAATGGTCCATTCCCAGAATCCGTTACCCCTGTGAATTTGTGAGCCATGCCCATCAATGCGCTTGCTATCCCATGAGTTTTGCTAACTCAGTGTATTGCACGAGGTTTGTTTGTATCGCACAGGTAGACCCATGCTTCATCCAAACTAATAACAAACCGCCATTTATCACCTGCAAAACAATATGCAAAACTGTGAATGCATAATGAATCGACCTCTGTATGTTTGAAGAGTTTCTTCGGTTTAATTATTATCTTCTCTTTGAGTTATATTTACTGGGTTTTTCAAAAAGAACTTTACAACCTTGAAATAATGTCTAATGACCTACACAATGTTTCGAAATGACATAATTGTACCACGGAGCTGTTTATTATAAAGTGAATGAAAGTTACTCATAAATGAATGAATAAAATACTCACTCCTCTACCATCTGTAGAATTTTGACCTTAAAGGTTTGAGTCACAATATATGAAGTGGCTGGTGGCTATGGCAGTCACGCCTAGAGTGTGGCCGATCATACAGCTCCGTCCCTCTAACTCAGTGACGTAGCCATAGCCCCCGCAACCCCCGGGGGGGGGGGGAGCATGCCACTGTTTAATGTTTAATTTAAAATAGAAGTGAAATAGAAGTAACAAGGGGCATGTCACGGGGGCGCGGGAACAACTCTTGCTACGGTAATGCTCTAACTTCCTGAAGCTTTAACAGCGCTTCCATCGACTATACAACTTTCATACCAGCACCTACATGATTGTGAATGTTCAGCGCTTTCACTCTCACTGGATCTTTGCAAGCATTCAATTAATAGATCATTGTAAGTGTTTGCCGTACAATCTCTCTCCCCCCCCCCCCCCCATGCAAAATATGCGACGTTACTTTGTTAGCAACTCTCGTAGCAAAACAGATCGAGTTTTATCTCGGATGGTTATGGTTCGATAAGTAAATTTCTTGCGACATGTCAAGTGACTGACTGGCATCTCTGGCGTCACTGCTGCAACTGCGGCCAGAATTCAAGTTCAAAGCTCAGCGTCATTTGCAGATAAGGATGATGCAAACGTTAGACCTGGGGAAAGAGATGGCCAAGATACCGGTCCCTCTCAACCTCTCCAAGGTAGTGAGGGATTGCACCCTCTTTTTGCAAATGAATGCGCCCTTCTTGGTCTTCTTCATTTAATTTTTGGAACGAGGAATTGTTGAAGAAGATGCATACATATCAGTAATGCTTCTTTCCAAGAAGTGGCTCGAAGATTCTTTCTTTGAGAGGGCTATCACGTTGGGGATGTTCACCATACCACTGAGTCCCGAAACCCCCCATCATCTTCTATCCGATGCAAAATCTGCGTGCTGTAGCTGAGGTTGTTTTTGCTATGAATTTACTGTTTAAGTGTTGTAACCGCTCTGCTTGAAAAACTCTGCGTACGTAGTAAATTTTCTTTCGTATTTTAAACACAGGGAGCTCAAGGATCGTTTGATTTCCTCCTTTTGATCATGGCCGATGTTCGCCACGACATCGAAGTCCTTCAGGACGCCGTTTTCAAGACGCACAAGCCGCCACGCTACGATCTCACGACAGCCATCAACGAGCAGGGCAAGTCCAACACCGACGACGACGGCGTTCAACACCATCGCAGCAACACGTCTTCGCAGAACTAAAACACACAGCCAGCCGTGTTACCACTATGAATATGACAATGAAAATCAAACTGTCATAGAGAATAACAAAATTTCTATGCTTTCCATCCTTTGTACGCTTTTGCCTTAAATTTCACATTCTTTTAACAGCGATTAAAGTTATTGTGAAATTAAAGAAAGAGCTTCCATTCTTCTGGCATACAATGCACCATGTGTTACTTATACAAAATCTATACAATAAACACAAGTAATGAAATCTGAGTTCACAACTATGAATGACAATGCCTGACCTCGTCTTGCGAACGATAGTTGCAAAGTGTCCGATGATAAAGCTACAAGGTGTGACCAACAAGTAGGGTGAATCACCCATCGAATCGTGTTCCGTAGCGGTGTGCGGCCGCGCATTATCGTCTCGTGTTCCGTAATATTCAGTTAACAGTCGAGCGCCTGTGGGTCTTGATAAATTTATTATCGACTTTTGTCTGTGTGGTGGTTTTGTGGAGCAGATTGGGTAAATTAGCAGGCGAAAGGAATGTTGTGGGGACTTCATCGACTCCTGACTCGTATTCGTCGTGTACGGCCATAACTGGCTCTTGGTTTCTCTTGCACGATAATGCACGACCGCACACCGCTACGCTTGTGAAGCGGTTTCTGGCTCAACATCGGGTTACTGAAATGTCGCACCCACCGTATGACCGAGACTTGACACCTCCAGACGTTTTCCTGTTTTGTAAACTTAAAGAGGCTCTAAATGGGCGAAGATTTAGGGGGCATCCCCTAAGCCACATCCCCCGCGTACAGCCTTGCCATCTTTGCAAAGTCCCAACACCAATATGTCCAAAGTTTCCCCGCATACATCTTTCTACCTTTAATTTCCCCGCATCTATGCAGGCACAAATAGATGAGCAGGGATATTCTATTGCTCTTCATCTATTCCTGGTGCGGAGTTATTCAAAATATTAAAAAAAAAAAAAAGTGCGAGGACGACCAGTACTTTCCCGTTTGCATATGCAATCATCTACACATTTTTTGGTATCCCTCGTAAATTCGTAACGAGGCGGTCGTTTGTTGAATCGACGGCAGAATTTACGTTGCACTTTGACAATAGATTCACACTTCGCAAACTGCAGCACACAAAATATGATAACACGAGACGAAAAAATGAATACCAAGTTCATCATTTAATTCATTTTGATGCAGCATGAGCCGCTCAAGAGAGCTCGGTGATATCCAGCGTGTTACCATTTCAAGTCATTATGCGAGATTTCTGTAATTCTACGAATGCCCCGTTCAACTGTAAATGGCATCATCGTTAAGCAGGGGTTTCTCGGAATTATCCAAATCTTTCGCCAATGTAATCGCCAAAACTGAAATCTTTGCTGCGCCAAGAAACTTGCTTTATTGCCAAATTTGTAGAACATCAATGGGAATTATCATCAATTTTTATTCATCATAACTCAGGATTTAAATTGAAATTTACAGTTGTCATTTCAGTTGTGTAAAGTAATAAGTAATATCTTCTTCACACTTGTTGAAATGTAAATGAATATTTAATATGCCTGCATGCATTAAAAATTTCTCACATTAAAAATTTACTAAGAAAAAAATTTCTATAAATAGTCGAGGATTTGACATCCAAATATCACATGCTTTTCAAAATCATAATTCATGAATTCAGGTCTATTAATGTTTATACAAGCGGCCGAAATGGGATTTCTGAGAGGTGTGGCAGGTGTTACCCTACTAGATAGAGTGTACAGCAGCACAATAAGGGAATCTTTAGGTGTTGAGCCGCTACTTCTCCGCATCGAGAGATCTCAGTTGCGCTGGTATGGCCACGTGATACGGATGCCGCAATCTAGTCTTCCTAGGCAGTTGTTATTTTCCAAGCCGGTGGGTAAGAGACCAAGGGGTCGGCCCAGAACCAGGTGGCTAGACTACATGGAGAATCTGGGTTCGAGTCGCTTGGATATTACCAGGGAGGACATGCGCCTGATGGCGGAAGATCGCGATCGCTGGAGATCCTCCATAGGGCTGCTGCCCCCGCGACCCTAACGGTTGGTTGGTTTATTAGAAATTTTGGCGTCGACTACTAAGGTCATTTTGCGCCTTTTACACAAGTTATATCTGTACGCAGCCCGGGACAAACACAAACATCCATGCCCACGGCGACCTGGCCGGCCGACCCTAACGGATAAGCGGGTTTGAAAAGTAAGTAAGTATTCATCAGATAGTGAAGATGGCTTATTTTCAGCTTATTTCTGTTCTTTGTTTTGACTAAATTTTACCGTGAAAATCCTCTTTCACAGTCAGCCGCTGAAAAAGGCAACGTTAATAATATATTTGCTATGTTGTTTAGAAGAGGAAATAAGTCACAACGATTTTGAACATAATCCATGATATCTGTGGCAGTGTAATATGGGCCTTTAGTTAGCAATTTAAATAAAGTAATAAGATACTAGCTATGTCACCTTTCCAATATACGCAATTTCTAAAATGCGAATGCAAAAATAGACTTGTTTCTTTTGCATCAGTTGTTGTAGGAATTAATTTCCCCACTGATTTTATGCCAAAACCTCTGCAAGCATCTTCAGCTTTTTGTCTTGAGGCAAATTTTAACCGAGCGAGTGGCCTTTAAATAAAGCATGACTGTCTGAAGTGGTTTCAACTAAGTTCAAAAGTTCTTGCCAGGGCAAGAAGAGTTCAAGAGATTCAGTCAATTGCTGAAGAGTTCCAGTGGCTGTAGCCAACAATAGTGGCAAGATGTTCTTAAGATCAATTTTGGAGTTTTTAAAACCCTTGCATAACATGGATAAATGGTCACATGGATAAATGGCTCTTTAGGCGCATTCGGCGGCACTCAGATCTGAGAGAACTGTCACGTGGTATCTGACCGCTTTTCTGAGCGTCTGAGTGACTGTTGCCGAACGCTCTTTTATCTCAGAAAGAAATGGCTTTACCGACTTTTCAAATATTGAGAAGAAACGGCGGTTTTACTAATATTAGTGTACATGAAATAAAAATTTGTATCAAATGAACAACTCAGCATGATTAATATTCGATCGCGAGAAGAGTATACCATAAGGCCAGGGAGAAAAGGGTACACTGGGCATCACCATGATGTGGCTCTCGTAGCTTTTTTGATAGCTTCGCATCGCAGTGGATGCCGCCATATTCAATCTGAGCAGTCAGAAAAAGAAAAGCTTGCTGAGCGTCTGAGCTCAGAATCTGACAGATTCGTTGCGTGCCGAACACGTTTTCTTCTCAGGCAGAAGTACAAATTGCTCGCCGAACGCTGTTCTCTCAGATCTGAGTCAGATCTGAGTGCCGCCGAATGCGCCTTTTAAGTTGTTATATGTATATTTTATCAAAAATCTATAATTTAAGCAATAACTTACAAACATAATGAAATGATAAAATATTTTTTGTATTTAAACATTGCCACTAATGAACATGGATATGAATTAGAAACATTGTGAAAATACGAGAAAATATTTTCTAATTCATATCCATGTGGCGAAAAAAGTATAACATTACGTCATCAAAACGATGGCACCAGAGACCGTTAAGTAAAGAGACTTGGCATTTCGAGCTACCTACTGTAATGAGTTTTCGACTAAAGTAATTTTCGTAAATCTGACTGTTGGTGCAATTAACCAGACGGCGCTGTTTGAAAGTTCGGTTTCATTTTCCCTCGTCGCGTTGATTACGAGACGAGACTTCAAGGAGAAACATTTGAGTTTTCATGTAACGGGCTTCATGCAGAGACCGTTAATGAAAAATTCAGCTTTCTAACGATCTCTGGCCAGGGACTTAAAAAATTCTACTTCTTCCATGCTCTGGCTTCAAACCTTCAGGGACTCAAAGGCTGAAGTTCGGCAATAATTGTTCACATCGTTACAGAAAATGTGCATTCGAGCAATATCAATTCTTATTTTAATGAAATGTTATTAAAATAAATTAAGAATTTGAGTAACATGTGTGAGCTTCGTCCACGATCTAACTTATCTTAAAAAATATTTTGACTTCCAATGAACATATGAGTGCGATGATTAATTTAAAGGTAATTATTTTAGCAATTAAATTAACGTTTAGCTTATCTGAGGGTCACTGATGTATTTTTAAAGTGGCTGATTCCTTAATTCTGAGTTCTGTCTTTAAATTACCATCACTTTGAATCACTTTTAAAGAGGTGCACTTTTTTACAAATCATAGTGGATTGCAAAATTTTTTTTATGCATTACAACAATTGTAGCAAATATGACAGTTAACAAACCTATTTTTAAATGTCTGATGTTTTGTCACTTCTAAATGTGATGTTATTAATGATGATGTGAAAGCCGTGCTCCGGTGAAAATATATACTTTTTTTTTAATATAAATTTTCAGTTAAAATTTAATGTTTTTCATTGATTTATATATTGAGAATGCCAAAATATTTGATGAAAATGATGGTTCATTTAGTTGTATATACTTGTTAACAAGAAACCTGTTTTTATGGTGATATTTCCAAGATGTAATCAAAATATTACAAGTTAAGAGGAAAAAGGTTTTATCAAACCAAGCTTTTATAATGTTTTATTTAGTGGCAACAATACAGCTTAATTTTGCAACAATAAACAATAGATACATTTACTCTCGCCATAACGAAATGTCCAATTGTTACAACAATCAATTCGTAGTAATGAGTTAGTACCATTAGAACACGAACCAATGAACCGATTTGAAAATTTTTTTCTTTATCATAAATTGTCATCGATTCTGCATAAGTGTGTCAAATTGCAGCTCCCTAGCTTGTCGGAAAGTTGGTTTAATATTGATTACAAGATTTGACCTAAACAAACTAACACAGCAAAGTTAATAAAAGCTTATAATAAAAGCTTCTTATTATGAAATTTTGTTTTAAATTATTAATCGTAACTTATTGTAATCATGATTTCTTTATATTAATTAAGATAAATAAAACTCCTTTAATTAAAAGAAAACAAATAAATTAAAATAAATAATAGTAACAATGAAAAAAGTCACCCAATTGATAAAGTAAATGTTGAAGGACGAAACACAAATGAAACAAAGGTCTTGTGGAGAAACTCTGATGAAATACAGAAGAAACGAAGATCTAGTGGAGAAATGTTACACGAACACAGGGAGGCACACAGTTACAGATGAAGAAGGTCTACGTTGAAAGTTCGATGATTCGTAACACGTAGATGATTTCTTTATTTTCATTTTTTTTTAAATGTATAATATTATGTATTATATAAATATTTTATAAAGTAATGTATAATTAGAGTTTATAAATATTTATTTTATATAAGGTAACATTTTTGGTAAATCTTGCTTTTATAAGCAAGGAAAATAAATA
>JAHWFO010103653.1:0-25778 GCA_023313115.1 Rhysida immarginata
TCCAGGGACTGTGGTGGCCAGAGGAGTAAATTGAAATCATTATCCTCTTTCTGGAGCCATTCCATGACTATACAAACATGATGACAAGAAGCATTGTCTTGCTGGAAGTATCCTTCCGATGGAGGATACGTAGTAGCCATGAGGAGATGAACGTGGTCGGCAGCAATGTTCAGATAGCCCTGACCGTTAAGGTTTTGTTTTACATGTATCAGCGGATTAAACCTATGCTATGAAAACATTCCCCAGACCATTAAAGAACCCCCACCAGCCTGAACAGTGGAAACCAGAGAGGAGGGGTCCATCGCTTCGTGCTGTTGTCTCCAATTTATTTGTCAACCTTCTGCATGGTGCAATAGAAAACGGGATTCATCCGACCAGTAGACCTTTTCAAGTCGTCGACGATCCAGTGTTGGTGATCACGGGCAAATTGGAGAGGTTACTTTGCGGTTTTGGGTAGAGACCAAAGGTAACTGAACTGGCTGTCGGCTGTTGTAACCCATCCTTGCCAATGTACGGCGTGTAGTTCAGAGATGTTATTCTGTGCGGGTTGTACTCAACGATGAGTTGACGAGTCGAGAAATTTCTATTCGCACGAACAAGCATCCCTACCCTACGTTGACCCCTTGGATCAACGGGTCGTTTGAGACCACAGGCTTGTCTCTAGCTGGATTGTTTTTGGTGTTTTAACCAGTCCTGGTAAACCCTTGAAACAGTTGTTCGGGAATAGCCTAGCAGACGTGCGGTTTCGGAAATACTCAGTCCATCTCGCTGGGCACTAACTATCATCCCGCACTCGAAATCGCTCAGATCCTGTATTTTCCCCATGATGAGGGTCAAACCACTTGTAGGTGTATTCTCGCTTAATGTGATTCCGACTATCACGTGACCAAGTGATACGTAGTTATTGCTGTGGTAACGGATTTATATAGTCATGGGTGTTTCTAATAAATTGGCCACTCAGTGTAGATTTGCACTAGCGTCACTAGAGAGATTAAATCTTGATGCTTTCAATAAAATCCTAAATTCTTTTTAATTATTTGGTTGATGATACTTTAATATTAATGAACTTCACATTGTAAGAATAAACAACTCAAACGAGTCATTAGTTAGCTCAGTATCATCTCTCTACAAAACGATCTTGCATTTTAAAAGCCCCTCTCCAATTGTCGGAAAAAAAAACTCCTCGAAACATTGACTGTTTTCTAGGACCGCTAGTTACTTATGTTTTCACAATGTGCGTCCGTCCGTCTGTCCGTGTGTCTGTCTGTTGGTACTCTCGCTTTCGAACGCTTCCGAATTTACGACTTCCGTTTTCGCCATTCGACAACTTAGGGAAATCGGAAGACTGAGATCGTTGGTGGAAAAAATCGGTAAACTACTTCCGGTTCAAAAGGTCACAAATAATATACGGGACCCGTTTTTCACTATACAATTCCATGTACAAATGGCCTGTGAACTGCCAAATGCTGTTCTCTCTTTGGCGTTCCATAGCTAAAGCAGAGAAAAACTTCTGAATTAAGTGAGGACACGTGGTCTTCCCTGATGGTCAATATCAGTCAAAATTGGTTCAAGGGAAGCTGGCTTAGTGGAACTTTTATGGTTTATTGGAATTTTCTATGCCAAAATATGGCATGTAACATATCAAACGACTTGAAATCATGTGTCGTGAATGAATATATCTTAAAATTAATGATAGTCGAAATTGGTTTTAAGGAACCTGGATATAGTGGAACTATTACGTTTCATTTGAACCTTCAATGATAAAATATTGCATGTAATATATCAAACAACTTGGAATGACGTGTTATGAATGTATACAACGTAAAATAATGATAGTCGAAATTGGTTCCATGATGCGTGTTTTAAAGATATCATTATTGAACCATTGGAAACTTTCAATGCTAAGATAACGGCATGTAATTACTTATGCCTTATATTATCAAGAGTTAATTTGTGTTCGGCAAATTATAACAATAGCTAGTAGCTAATCGTTCGCTTCAATAGTTAGGTAGAAAAGCATTAGTAATTGTTTATGAAGAAAGAAATCACCCTTACACAGAACGCTTCAACAATTAACGCTTCTTTCATTAAACTAGAATGCTTACAAGTTAAGAAATTAGTATTTGTTCCAATCTATAGAGAATTCCTACTTTCTGCATTAAGCTTTTCAAATAGTTCTAATCAGTTTGAACCATGCATTTCCCTTAGAAGTATGCCTTGCTTAGCAACCAGAGTCTTCCTTAGCAATCTCATCTAATATTAACCAAAGGCTTCTTTAGAAATCAAATACTTGCTGTTTTATTTTCGAATGCATTAAAATCCTATCGGTCCTGGGCATTTTGGTTGCCTGATTTGTTGTTATTGCAAACTTTATGAGAAGAAATGATTTGCTTTTATATAATACTAGCAAACCCGCGCCCGGCGTTGCCTGGGCTTTTTAAATCATGAAATAAAAATACAGTATAGGAAAATTTTAAAAAACATTTATTTAATGTCAAAAAATTAATGGAAGTTTTTGGACTACACCTAAATCTTGAGTACTTCCTTATAAACGACATTTAATGTTGTTGCATCTTTACTGCAAATGTATAAATTTCTAGGGTCGCTAACTCTAGAACAGGCAACATATAGTTGGCCATGTGAGAAACAATCTTCTTGCAAATTTACTCTAGCTACTTTCAATGTTTGGCCTTGAGATTTGTTAATTGTTATGGCAAAGCAAAGTTTAACTGAAAATTGAATGCGCTTGAACTGAAAAGGTAAGTCTGTAGGTATTAAAGGGACTCGTGGAATTAAAACTGTTTCACCAAGACCACTTCCAGTAATAATTGAACCTTCTATCACATTATCTTTTAGTGATTTCACAATTAACCTTGTTCTATTACAAAGTGTTGGAGGATTTAAATTTCTAAGTAACATTATAGGAACACCAATTTTAAGTTGTAATAAATGAACTGGAAAACCAGAAGGTTGTAATGAGTTTAAAAATTCCACAGGGTAATGTACTGCATTTTCAGTTTGTAAAACTGTGTTGATGGAACAATACTGTTTTACATTTCCTTCAACTTTGTTCATTATTTTTAAGTTTATTAGGTTAGCAGAATAGTTACGTGGTGTTAATATAGTCCTCTCTTGGAACCATCCTAAAGACTTGGATTGAATATTAGAAATATCGGGGTAAATTTTTTCAATCAAAGAATCTAGTGATTCGACATAATTGCACAATGAAGAATCAAGTTTTATCCTACCATTTACTTCTAGTTCACTGCCACAACCAATTTTCAACAATTTTGTAGAAAATGCATCTGCCTGTTGATCATTATTTAAAAGGACCCTCATGTTTTTAGTGAGTGAAAGGTGAATAACATGCTCCCAAATAAAAGACTTTTTTAAGCAAGCATTTACTTCGTCAGCAACTGTACCTTTTGTTATAACTGGTAGAGTTTGACGAAAGTCACCTGTGAATAAAAATGTCAAGCCACCCATTATTTGATTGGAGTTTCTAAGATCTTTCAGAGTGCGATGAAAAGCTTCAACAACAACCTTATTTGCCATAGTAGCTTCATCCCAAACTATCAAGGAAGATTGACGAAGTAATTTTGCAGTAGCACTTTGTTTTTTTATTTGGCAGAAAGGAGTGTCCCCTGGTATAATGGTGAGGGGAAGTTCGTCCCCCCAGTAACAATGTTGCTGCTATTCCTGAAGATGCAGCGGCAATAGCTATCTTATTGAAACTTCTAATTTTGCATAGTATTAAGTTTGTTAAAAAAGTTTTTCCTGTGCCTCCAGGAGCATCTAAAAAGAATAGCTTTCCTTCACCATTTTGTACACTTGTAATAACCTTATCGTATGCGAAACGTTCGGTTTCGCTTCGCATGGTTTCTGTTTACACAGCTGTTAGAGGAGAAAAAAGCATGGCAGCCTATCGCAAAAATAGTACGTATTTCATTGAGTTCTTTTGAATTTTTTTGTGTTATATATTTTTTATTGTTTTATTGAATTAGTTTATTGAAATATTAAGTTGTGGAGTTACAGTATAGGTAAATTTTAAAAAACCTTTATTTAATGTCAAAAAATTAATGGAAGTTTTTGGACTACACCTAAGTCTTGAGTACATCCTTATAAACGACATTTAATGTTGTTGCATCTTTACTGCAAATGTATAAATTTCTAAGATCGCTAACTCTAGAACAGGCAACATACAGTTGGCCATATGAGAAACAATGTCCTTGCAAATTTACTCAGCTATTAAGATGAAGTAGAATTAGCTTATGTTTGTTTGTTTGCTCAAGAGATGGCGCTAAGCGTTTCGATCGCCGATCACCATATGATGAGCAGCCATGTTGACGCATTTTGAGAGCAATTAACGTAAATAATTTAATATAAAACCAATTTTTATGAATTAATACCTAGCCTACAAAGTTTCTACATAAATCCCCTAACAAACAAAACTTGTTTCATAAAAATCGATGCAGTAGTTCTTAAGGTTATCGAGCACATACACCGGTGAAGTGACTTAGATTTATACTATGTATAGATAGATAGATTAATTTCAACATTATCTTTTTACGTTAGACAACTGTGTGAAGACATTATTTTCTTAATAGCGTCACTAGAAATCATCATTCATGGAATTTGGTGATATTCTCTTGAGTGACAGGGTAATGCGTGAAATGTCCTACTTGAAACTGGCTTATCAAATGTTTCTCATATCAACCATCCTATAACAGTCGTTTAAGATAGTCACTGGAGTGTACATGTTTATCAGTATGCGTGATGTGTAGTCAAGTGGTATCGGGATGCATTAGAAATGCCCGGTCAGCGAAATTTATACAACGCAGGCAATGCATATACAGAATATTCTATGTATAGGTTTGCATTATTTTCGTTAGAGGCCGCTCGAGTGATTACATCATGATGTCTTCAATAAATTTCAAAAAATTATGTTATCTATTTCATTGATCACATAGAAATTTTAATGAACATCACAGAAAATGTGTCCATTCATTTTTAATAATGCAAAACAGTTCTTTCTTCTTTATCGTTATTTTTCAATGTTAAATAATTACATGAAAGCCCAGGTAGAATGTTCCCTCCAGCCAGCAAGACAAGCACTCAAGAAAATCGACTAAGAGAAGTCGGTTAAGTTATAAATTTATTTCATGCCTTTATAATTTTGATTTGAAAACCTTTCCATAGACAAAGATTTGTCTAGAATTTTTGAGTTCCTGATGGGATGAATATTTATCATTTCTATCAGCGGGTACTGCTATTAAGCAAAACCCAAATAAGGGAATAAAAAATTAGTATAATAAATATAATAGGAACGTTGAACGTATTCCGCGTTTATTTTTTGCGGGATTAAATTGTTCGTTGCAATACAAATGGCAACGAGGGCGTCGTGATCTTCTTTCTTTGTCAACACTGATTTATAAGAATAAGAACTCTGAGAACTGTCATTACTTTTCCCTGTATCAATTCTTATCCGACGGATATTGCATTATTAAGACCTCTTCTCCAATTATCGGAAAAAACTTCTCGAATCTTTGCTTATTGTTATAACAAATATTTTGACAATAATTGATTTGCATTTAAAAAATACAATTTCTAAATCTTATCTTTTTCGTCAGAAAACTGCGTAAAGAAATTTTATCCTCAATAGCCTCATTAGAAAGCATCATTCTTGTAATTTGAAGCCATACACGAGACTAATTTATAAAATGTTCAATCCTAACAAACAAACCGCAACAGTTGATTTTAAACTAGTCATTGGAGCGTACCTGTGTAGCACTATGCAAGATGTGTCCAATTTGTCCACTATTTGGCACATACCCTGTTGTTTGCGAGGACTTGACCACACAATCAATATCTTTCTTGTCACAATAGTCGATCATGTTGACAGCTTAGACTTGTCTATCTAATGCGATTGCGAGCGACCTTTCTGACTGTATCCTCTGAGACAGAGGAATGATTGTGTAGTCAAGTGGCTACAAACAGCAGGTTATAAGCTAAGAGCTATCTGTGGACCACGATAGAGATGATGGGTCCATGGATTCATGTTGTTTGCCTTGCCAAATTCTGTGTCTTCCATCAATTTTTGATGGACCAGAAAGACATCGGGCCAAGCGACCTATTTCCCAGTCATCGATGGTCCAGTGCTTGTGTTGCTTTGCCAACAGAAGGCGTGCTTTCCTGTTATTCGTTTACCATACAAACATTACCCGATCTGGCCACAGACTGTTGTACTCTAAGCGTTTACTGTGAAATTGTTCTATGAGCAGCAAGTTTAAATTCTACTTCAAACTTTGAAACACCCTCACCTCTTCAAATGTTCTAAAACTTTGGACGATCCATGGTACACAAAGTTACACTACATGATCAAAGGAGTTGGGACACCTCTTGGAAAACCTGGGGTGTTTCTCCTGGACTGGACTGGACCCGCTCATCAAGGTGGACGGAAACCTCAATGCTGACGGCTACAGGACTATTCCGGATAACGGGACACTTCCCGCGCTGTGGGAACAATTCGGTGACGGGCCGTTCCTCTTCTAGCATTACAATGCGCCTTGCCACAAAGCAAGATCCATATCCGACTGGTTTGACGAGATGCGGGTTGAAGAATTGGATTGGCCCGCCCAGAGTCCTGATCTCAACCCCATCAAACATCCTTGGGACGTATTGGAGATCCAGGATGGTTCGCCCTATATCTGTTCAGGAACTGACCACGACACCCCTCAAGGAATGGGGGTCAATACCTGTGGACACCTAGCGTAAACTTGTGGATTGTATGCCATGTAGGGTGAAGGCAGAGATAGCAACTCGGGGTGGTCCTACACACTACTGATTAAAGCTTTTTGCGGCTTTACGGTAGAGCAACAGGTGTCCCGACTCTTTTGATTATGTAGTGTATTACAGGAGCGCTTCCTGTAGCTTTTTGAATCCGTACGTAGAAGAATTGAACATGTTTAAAAAAGAAAAGACGCCCAACACTGAAAAAGCAAGTGGACCAAATAAAGTGGTTGAATAGTGCATATCCGGATATGCATACATTCGCATAATATAATACACAAACCTATTAATAAAGTGTTGAATACAGAGATATTGAATATCGATGAATGATAGTTACGTGGGCCTTGGAAGACTGGAAACAGTCTTTATAACACATAGTTTTGTCAACGTCTAAAAGAGTTAGCAACACTGCTCGCAACACTGAAAAAAGCAATCGCATGTATCAGAAAAGATAATCAACTCCTCTTACTTATAGGAAAAGGTTTATTTCAAATAGTACTTGAAAAATTTGTAGGTTGGTGTTATAAGAGTCATCCTTCAGCCAAGAACAATGTTCGTTAACATGTATGCACAATCTCTACAACAAAAGAAAAGAAAAGCAACATGTAAGTAATGGTGTTGTGCAAATACCAGAACGTACCAGGAAGGCATAAGGACTATATTATGCATCCTTTCCTACATACGCATGACCAACAATTCAAATCAGACACTAATTTTACGAACAGGCAATTCATCTTGCAAGCAAGTGACCAACATGGACATGTCTCGGACCATTTTATTCAAAAGGCACCATGAACGTTGAAGTGTATGCAAAGAGGAGCTCTAAATGAAGATGGAATCCTACCGTTCTTTGTCACCATCAATTGAAATTTTGTTTTGGTCAATTTTGTGTAATAATTTTAGTTGGCAACACTGCACCCAACACCAATCAAAGCGATCGCCATTAACAGAAAAGATAACCAACTCTTGTTACTTATTGAAATACAAATTAGTACATTTATATCAAATATTACTTCAAAGTTTTACGAACTTCAAAGTTTATTCTTTCCAAGATTTCAATTATATAAAAAATATTTCACGGAGGCGAATATTTCGGCCTGTGCGTGCCTGTGATGCACGTGAAGCAAGACGGCGACTTTTTGTTTAATGGTATCGTGATCGTCAAATGACTTTAAATAAAGACAAAACTGATATTATTACCTTCGATACAACTTTAAAAGACAGTTCCATTTCATTATCGGTAATCATTTTGATTCCTCCTTGACCTTTAAGTTTTATGTACAGTATTTAATCTCTAAAGTTACAAAGAAATATTTCTTATTTTATTGCCTAAGTAAATTACATTGTCAGAACATTGTCATCGAGTCGGACAACTTCCGTTGGTGCTTTTATTGCTTATTGCAAACTGAGGACCATTGTCAATGCTCTTTGTAACAACGATTATTCTTGCCATTTCATTATTAATTATTTTCATAGCTCTATTGAATTTCGTACAGCCCAACGCTTTTTTACTATATAAAATGGAGGCACTTGAACCATTATTATGAAATTTTATAAAAATGTAATTGCAATTGTTCCATCTTTTGAGTAATTTTATTTTTTATACTTACACATACGTAATGATATTTGCATCTAGAGTCACCAATTTTAGGGCAAGTGCTTTCCCATATAATACTTTCGGTATATGGAATTAGTTACCCTTCCATGTTCGTTCCCATATTTATACTTGTTCTCGTCTTAAAAATACAATAAAATGCCCACATTTTAATTCAATCTTAAAAAATACATTTTAGTAACTATATTAAGTACAAAAGTGTTTAGTTTCAACTTGTTACGCTTTCGTTTTTTTATTCCTTTTTGTTCGTTGTAGTTTTTATTTCATCCTTTTGTCATCATTTATTTTGTCCTTTCACCCCCATTTGTTCTATATATAAAGCTAACCGCTTATTGTATCACTGGTTATTAGTCCCTCGGAGTGCGATAAATAAATAAATAAACCATTAAAGAATGACATAACCAAGTACCGAAAGGTAAAACTATATAATATTCGCGGAACTATATTTTTAAACCGCCCTATGTTAACATTGGACATTTCTAATGAACCATAATGATACCATTAAACCACGTACCTTTGAAATAATTTCAACTATTATAAATATTACGTTATATTCATTCATGACACATCATTCCAAATTGTTTGATATATTACATGCCATATTTTAGCCTTGAAAGTTCCAATGAGCCATAATGGTTCCACTAAACCAGGTTCCTTAGAACCAATTTCGACTATCATTAATTTTACGTTATATTCATATATGACACCTTATTCCAAGTCGTTTGATATATTACATGCTTTAATTTAGAATTGAAAGTTCCAATGAGCCATGATGGTTCTATTAAACCAGGTTCCTTGAAAACAATTTCGACTACCATTAGATTCACTTTATATTCATTCTTGACACATCATTCCAAGTCGTTTGATATATTACATGCCATATTTTAGCACTGACAATTCTTCAGGGTGTCATAAGGGTACTATTATAGCACGTGTCATTGTTTCGATTTCAACAATTTTCAAAATGGTTCATTCCCGGAACCTTAATATTTAATTGGCCAAAATAGTATTTATAACCGCTTCTATCTCGTCATTACGATTCGTTTGATTTATTAATTAATTTATCTTCCCATTGAAAATTGCTTGGCGGGAAAATTGAGGTACCATTTGTGCACGTGCCAATGAACCGATTTAGATAATATTTATAACTGGTTCGTGCCATGAACCATATTCATCGACTGACGAAAACAGTTTTTGAAAATCTTCCAATAGCCTCGGAGGAATTTGAGTTACAGACGGACAAACGGACGGACAGACAGACAGACAGACAAACAGACACGTTTCCCCACACTAATAGCCTAAAGTACATTTCGGTACTTAATAAATAATAAAACAAGAAGAAACAAATAACGAATTTGAATCAAAGGAACCCGTTTTAAGGTTTTCAAAATAAATTCAAAAATTTTGGAATTAAGTTTCAAATAGTTTATGGGCTGGCCCTTCGTTTATCCTTTCGGTACTTAGTTATGTCATTCCTTAATAGTTTATTAATTACGAAAGGTTCTCTATGCTCTAAGTGTGGGGAAACTTGTCTATCTGTATCTCCGTCTGTCCGTAATTCAAACTCCTCCAAGGCTATGAAAGATTTTCAAAATCTGTTTTCGATTAATATAGTTGATGACACGAACCAGTCACAAACATGATCAAAATCGAATCAATGCCACGTGCACAAATGGTACCTTCATGACTCCACCTAGCAATTTTCAATGTAAGTCATAGTAAGCAATATATCAAACAAATCGTAATGATGAGCTATAAGTGGTTATAAATTACTGTTGTCGTCAATTGATAAATATGGTTCCGCGCATGAACCATTTTGAAGATGGTCGTAATCGTTACAATTGCACGTGCTATAATCGTACCAGTATGAAACGTGATCATAAATTAAGGGTTCTTGTAAGTGAATCAAATAGTAATAAACTTGAATTTTGGTAAAGTTTTATTGTTTGGTTGGTTTGGTTTGTTTGGTGTTAACGTTCTTTTCAACTGTCATGGTCATTTCAGGACGGCGTTATAGGGGCCGCTAATTTTGCCTTGTAAGAGTTCTTTAACGTGCAACCGGCAAACGACTATACGGAACCAACGGCTTTACTTCCCTTCGGTAGGAAGTGCCTGATCGTAGGATTTTCTCCCTGAAAAAATCCTCGTCATCCTCGACTGGGGTCGAACCCGCGTCCTCGTGCATTTGAGGCGATCACGCAACCACTGAGCCATCGAGGCCGATTATCATGTATTGTAATAATGAATATTAAAGACAGTTGAGTATTTTAAATATAGAATAACGTATAATGTTTACTGATAAGAAATATTTACGAACTTGATCTATCAACTTTAAGTGGCATGTAACGAGTGTGTTACAGCTCTGTTGTGGATATTTGATATAAGCTTTCCGTTAAGAAAATGTATTCAGTACCCAAGATTAATAATGAGATTTGTCTTTACCACAAATTTAGCTGTTATTTAAATATTCTGTTCCCACTATGAGATAAGAAATAAAAGTGTAAAACATGGAATGGCCACTGAGACTGGAATAAGGATTTAGCTTTACCGTATCTTTTCAATCTGTCTGCAACCTCTTGGCTTATCCGGTCTCTCTCTCTCTCTCTCTCTCTCTCTCTGGGAATCTGCGATGATAGCTTGTCCAACGCTGAGGGTTGATGAAACGCTCTTTCTTCGGCGGTGGAAAGATGTACCGTCCTGGGCTTGGCCGCGCGTTAAGGGATAAAACTGGCAATTTATGGGATATTTAATTGATATAGCTGGTGCTCTGCTGTGGGATCTCTTCGTGAAAAAACCTCGATATGAGCGAAAAAAAGAAATCTACTTTATCATCATCATCATTGGCCCTTTTTAGGCCTTACAGCCTTTAAGCCCCAGGCACCACCATCAGGTGATTGCCTGTTTCTAGACCTTGTTATTTTTACGTGGCAGGGGGGTTGGCCCTACGCACAACCCCCATTTCTGGGGGATGATGACAATCTACTTTATGTGTATTAAAAAAAGAAAACTAAAACTTAAAACTGATTTAACCTAACAATTTTGAATTTCTCAAATGATGTTCCTAGTAATCATCAAGTGAAAACCGAATTAAAGCTAAAAACTAGAGCAGACTGCCCACACCTGCAATTCTGCAAGGCACAAGTTAGACCCTCACGACTTAGACGAAATACTGTCTGGGCCCAATCCAGTCGTTATGGCAGGTGATTTGAATGCGAAACACCCACACTGGAACTCCAGATGCTTTAATCAAAGTGGCTTGGTACTTTATAGGTACATGGTAGATCAGATCGACACTTCCGTTATTGGCCCTCTTGAAGATACATATTACTGTGATCACTCGCCTACTAGTGACGTACTCGACATTGCTGTTCTCAGGGGATTTTTCACACCCTACAATATTTTTACAGTAAATGCCTTATCATCTGATCACGTATCGGTTACACTAAAATTTGAGGGGATAAATATCGACCTGAGAATAAATCTTTGTTATAAGTAGGACTGGAAATTTTTTAGTAAACTCATGAACGACAGTAACATTCCGTATCAGGATCCCGTCACCAGCAGTGACATTGACGAAAATATGAAGAAAAGTCACTCAGTTCATCAAGATGGCTACAAATGCGAGTGCTACTCCGGTGGATTGCAAGCAGCCAGACCATCTGGAAATTCCTCCCTCCATCAGGCAACTCATCCACGAAAAAAACACCTTCAGAAGACTTTGGTAGCGTACCAGGTTTCTACAACAGGATATCCCGCAAGGCAAGCGAGCAGATTAAGGATTTAAGGAATCGAAGATGGTACGACAAAGTAAAAAGTCTGTCCGTCCAGGATAATTCTCTCTGGAGTATGGCCAGGGCCCTTAAAAGCAACAGGACAATTGTTCTCCCTCCTTTGCTTACAGAGGGTGGCGATTTCGTTAGCAATGACCAGGACAAAGCACAAATTATCGCCGATTCACTGAAGAGCCAATTCTCTACGCCCAAAGAGGATGATCTGGTCAATATTACTCGTGAGGTCAAAAACGTGTGTGATAGGTATGGCCACACACAGCGCGTACTTGCCTCTCCTGATGTCATTGGCACCTCTGAGATATTGGACATCATTAAGCGCCTGAAAAGTAAAAAGGCAGCCAGCATCGACACAATTACCAACAGTGCTTTCAAGAATTTGCCACCCAGTATTATCTGCATAATCACCAAGGTCATGAATGACTGCTGGCTTAGCGGCCATTTCCCTAGTGCCTGCAAGGACTCAGTCATCATCAACATTCCTAAACATGGAATGGATCCTGCTCTTCCCACAAGTTATAGGCCTATTAGCTTGTTGCCCATGCTTTCCAAGGTCTTTTAGCGCACTATACTCAAGAGGTTCAACGAGTACTGCGAGGCAAACAACCTCATTCGTAGTGAGCAATTTGGCTTCCGTCCAGGCCACTCTTGTCAGCTTCAGTTATGGAGGCTCGTTGCTGATTTAAACGGTCCTCTCAACCTCTCTGTGTTTGGTGGTCTCGTTTTCCTCGATGTCCAAAAGGCCTTTGACCTAGTCTGGCATGATGGGCTCATTTACAAAATGATTACCTATGGGTTCCCTGACGATCTAATTGCTCTGGTTCGCTCCTTCCTGTCAAAGAGGACTTTTCGTGTTAAGGTTGGGGACTCCTTGTCTGACCCCTACGATGTTAATGCTGGTGTATCCCAAGGCTCTGTCTTCGGGCCAGCCTTATTCAACTTCTTTATCCATGATTTTCCCAAAGTTGCAATGTGTAATCTTTACATGTGTACTGACGACGGGTCCATCATGACCTGGGCACGAAACCCAGCACATATCATCACTCGGCTACAAAAAGCTTTACATCAGTGCGAGAGCTGGTTCACTAAGTGGCGATTAAAGCTGAATGTCAAAAAGTGCAAGGTCATGTTTATCACTCGCAAATGCAAAAACTCTCCAAAGCCGCTCTTCTTATTTGGCAAGAAACTTAGTGGGTAAAAGCTATAAATATCTTGATGTCATGATCGACTCCAAACTAAATTGGAACGAGGTGACCAATGCGCGCTCAACAAAGCAAAGAAAGCGAGGTTCAGTTTGATTGCACTTCTGGAGCGCAACAGCGCTCTTGGTGTGGATAACAAACTCTTGATACACAAGGTTGTGATTCGTACTATTTTACTTCATGGAATGCCTGCTTGGGCTTCTATTTGCAAAATCTAGGTGTAAGGATCTCCAGACCTTCCAAAATGTTGCTCTCCGATCCATTGACCAACTTGACAGAAGAGTTGCCAACAACCACTCTATCTATGACGATTTGGGGATGACCCATATAGGCACCTTTGTCCAGACACTTATGAAGTCCATGCTACCCAAGATGGAGAATCATGAAAATACTCTAGTATCTGGTATTCTGGACCATCCACTCGTTGTTAAGGGTCCCCTCAGGTTTTGAAGACCCCACCTTATCCTGGATGTCTGCTTTGATGACGTTAACAAGGCCGTCTTCCCCACTATTGGATCTTTTAGATCCTGCTGATTTTGGGGACTCTATTCGTCAATCTACAGTCTGACTCTCGTCCCTTCTTAGACTTCTTCTCTGGAGGACTAAAAAGGTTCATGAGGCTTCTCTCCCAGTTCAGTGTACCGCCTCTGGTTTACTCTTTGGGCGAGCGTGCAAAGTAAGCTTGGCTCATGGACCACTCGCGTCTTTCTTTTCACTTCACTTTTCGATTGTCTAGTGTGGTTTATATCCTTGATAAAGTCGGGAATAAATGGCGAAACTAGTCATAAACTGTTCTCCCTTTATTGGAATGTAAAGTCTCTACCAATTTCATTGCATTAATAGATTAATAAATTCAAAAGTTTCGAAATTAAGGTAGAGAAGTAAAGTTTTAAATTAAAATGTTTTTTTTTTTAAAAAACACCGTTTAATGGTATCACTAGTAATTAACTAAAACGATAAATATCAGGAATAGAATTTATAAAGAACAAGAAATTAATCTTCCCTCCCCCGAGGAGAGTATAGGAAAGTTCAGGAAGACCTAAGGTCATTATTTTTACCCCTATATCCATAGAATAACATAGAATGGACAGCTTCGCCGTTTCCCATGCTAAGCGATGGTAGTGAGCAGACGGTGGCGCCCTCCGACGCACGGGTGGAATCCGCAGGCTGTTTAACGTGCGTTTCTACGATTTTTTCAAGATTTTTAATTATTTCTCGGTCTGTAATTAACGGAAACCATCAAGAACACAGGGAAGCTTGAAATGAATGACATGTAATCTATCGGTGTCAAGAAAAAAAATTTTTTCTATGGAGGAAAAATAGATATTCGCCTAATGAAATACACTTGAGTAACTTGCTTGGTGGAATCGTGGGTTCACTTAGCATAGGAATAGCATTGGGAAGTAGGCGCTTAAGTTTTGATTTAACATATCTTTTATGAAAGCGTATGTTTTGTAATGCGAGATGAAAATATGACTCAAGACCTAATTAAAACTAGTTTTAAAATTTTTTGTGTATTTAATTAAAAAGATTAAAAATCATCTGTAAGACTTTATTTTTTGACACTGCATAAAAACTTTAATTAATTATTCAGAATTTTTGCATGTTTATAAAGAAAATGAAAACTATTACTCGTGATGTTAGTTTTATTGTATAACTAAACAAAATTGTCAGTTTCTTATGTTCATTGCATTAAATGAAAAATGAAGAGTTATCTTTTAACCCCTCACATAATACGTCTCTTCCAAGTAGTGCACTTGTACAGGTAGTGGACATTGAAACTGAAACACCTGGTAGAAATCCAAAATCTTTATTTAATAAACCATTAAGGAATGACATAACCAAGTACCGAAAGGTTAAACTAAACCATTCGCGGAACTATATTTTTAAACCGCCCTATGTTAACATTAGAAGCTTCTAATGGATCATAATGATACCATTAAACCACGTACCTTTGAAATAATTTCAACTGTCAATAATATTACGTTATATTCATTCATGATACATCGTTCCAATTTGTTTGATACATTACATGCCATATTTTAGCATTGAAAGTTCTGATGAACCATAATGGTTCCACTAAACCAGGTTCCTTGAAACCAATTTGGACTATCATTAATTTTACGTCATATTCATTCATGACACATCATTCCAAGACATTTGATATATTACATGCCATATTTTAGCATTGAAAGTTCCAATGAACCATCATGGTTCCACTAAACCAGGTTCCTTGAAACCAATTTGGACTATCATTAATTTTACGTTATATTCATTTATGATACATCATCCCTGTTTGTTTGATATATTACATGCCATATCCTATCTTTGAAAATTATTGATGGTGTCATAAGGGTACCATTAGTGCACGTGCCAATGTTTCGATTACAACCATTTTCAAAATGGTTCATTTCCTGAATCATATTTATCAATGGCCGAAATAGTAATTTATATTCGCTTGTATCTCGTCATTACGATTTGTTTGATATATTACTCAATATATCTTCCCATAGAAAATTGCTAGGCGGGAAAATAGAGGTACCATTTATGCACGTGCCAATGAACCGATTTAGATAATATTTGTAACTTGTTCGTGACATGAACCATATTCATCGACTGACGAAAACAGATTTTGAAAATCTTTCATAGCCTTGGAGGAGTTTGAGTTACAGACAGACAGACAGACAGACACGTTTCCCCACACTGATAGCATAAAGCACCTTTCGGTACTTAATAAGGTGTTGGGGCACCGTGGGCAGCCAGCACAGCAGCAACACTTTTTGGGAAGGATCGGTAGAGGTCCTGCACAGTTTGCACCCCAAACCATTACTGATCCACCCATTACTGATCCACCTCCGTGTTTGACTGTGGCTGCCAAGCAGTCTGGGTTGTAGGCATCAGAGGGGCTCCTCCAGACGAATACCCTCCCTGTTGTTTGGAAGACAGTGTAGCTGGACTCATCCGAGAATATGACGCGTTTGAGGTCATCCAACGTCCAGGTTTTATGTGTCCGGTACCACTGAACCCGCTTGGAGGCATTTGTACTACTGATGAAAGGCTTCGGTATAGCAACCCTGCCATGGATATTGGATTTATGCAGATAACGACGGATTGTCTTCGTGCACACAGGTTCCTGGAGGTGTGTATTCATTTCTGTGGTGATTTCTGCTGCGGTGGTTTTCCGCTTTCGTGCAACAATCCTGGTCAATGTCCTGACGTCTCTTTCCGACAACTTCCGTTTTCCCCTGCAGTTGCTCTTCCTGGACGTGGTTCGTCATTCCTGTTCATATGCACACATCACCCTGGATACTGTAGCAGGTGAGACATCACAAAGTGTGGCAGTTTTGGACACAGATGCACCTGCTAGACGCGCCCCAACAATCTGCCCTCTTTTGAAGTCGGATATGTCTCCTATTATAGCGCTCTGCACAGACAATTTGAAGCTTACCATCGAACTTTTCTACTGGAGTGACTACCAAGAACTCTGACACGTAATTCATTGATATGCATACGATTAATTGCCTAGCAGAAGGTTCTATTCAGCCCTGGGGGTATCCAGTGCTATTTGCGAAGGTGTTTCAGTTTCAATGTCCAATACCTGTAGAGAGACTATTTATTGAAGCTGGGCAAATTCCGTTATAGAGGAGAAATCGAATTGGAGATAATAATTTTGAACACTTTTATTGCTTCAAAATTAAAAATTTCAAAAAATTGTAAATTTTCATAAGTTTATTAACAGTAGAAAAAATAAACGGTTTGGTTAGCTATGAACCAGATGTTTCAATTTTAGTACTTATAAGTAATAAGTAAAATCGAACCACCTATACTTGTATTTGTAAGTACCAAAATAAAATAGTTACTTATAGTTACACTTTAAGAAACTTTTTATAACAGTACTTTGGATTTATACTTAAGTATTCTTATGCAATATTTACCACAACACTGTAGAGCAGTTACTTCGTCTGCAGACTATGGCTATCTTTGCAAAAACGTAATATTCATTAAAGAATGTCAATGAGGATTGTATCCTACGCCATGCCTCAGATATTTAAATTATTGATGGAAAAATAGGTAAGAAAATCTTACATATAAAATGCTAAATCCCCCTGCTCCGTGCCCGTTTCCATAATGTCGAGCAACAATACAACCTTCATTGTTTTCAACAAATGAAGAAATACTGATTGTTGAAATCCAAAAACCGCAGCCGACGAAAATGATTATTAAGTTACGTTCACAAAAACACGGTATAAGCGTAAACGGCAGCGCGGTAGCCAATCCGATTCATTCCATTCTGATTGGCTGCAGCTTTGCCGCTTCCGCTTGTACCGCGTCTTTGTGAACGTACCTTTAAAGAAATCCTATCTTTTTCGTAGGCTACGGTTCAAAAATATATTGTCAAAGATTTAAAGATATACATCTATTGACATTTAAAGAAAGCATACTAAATTAGATAAAAAAAAATCAAATTTAAAACTAAGTAAATAATTTAGCTGTTCTAAATTACGAAATTCATTACATGTATACGATTCTTATTTTTTAATTTTAATAAAAAATAATAACATTCAAATTAAATTACGAAACCGATTAACAATTCAAGTCACAACTAGGTAACATTAGTTTTTTACATTTTATGATATTCGTTTTACGTTCATAGTAATAATTTTTCAGTTGAATAAATTAATAAAAAAGAAAAGTCATAAAATCCAATCGAATAAAATCAAAAGCAAATAACAGTATTTTTCTCATTTTATAATATTCATTAAATGTATAGAATTTATTTTTTTAGTTTTAAAATATAGTGGTCGTGCAATAAGCCTCCACAACAGTCTGCCGAGGAAATTGAGCAATGAGGGAGGTAAAAAAAAAAACGATGAGCCATTTTCACTGAAGCGCAAGGTTTACATATAACAGTTGAGATGTGTTTTTGTGTTAGGTTATAAGTGTCAAATTGACAGTTGTTACTTTATCACATTGTAACAGCAAACATTGTGTTAGTATCGCCTTCATACTTAGAGCGGATTTGTTCTATTGGCAAAACTGTCAATTAACGCAGTCCTTTCAATTATCACAGTTTTGTCACAGATCAATTTTTTTTTTAAATAAGATCGAACTTACAGTTTACGTTGTTGCAGTAACAATCGTACGCGGGCAACGCCTCCTATAAAGAAAGCCTCGGCACTGAAACGTCATACATTGTTACATCATCATAAGTCGACCAAATTTAGAGCTTATTATTGGTAGCTATGCGGTTAACAAAGGACGAAGTATGATGATGTCACAATGTATGACGTTTCAGTGCGGAGGCTTTCTTTTTAGGAGGCGTTGACGCAGGGCTTTGGAATAAAATCAAAAGCAAGCTGTGTCTGACGCGAACTTTGGTGATCCGTTGTAACAAACTTGAGCTAGGAAAGAAAGCCAAGCCGTCTTTTTTTCAAATCCATCTTTGTCCCCATTCTCATCTATGGTCATGAGTCTTGGGTAATGATCGAAAGACCGCCGTAATGAGATCTTGAGAAGTTTGGCAGGTGTTCCCGCACTGGATAGTGTTCAGCATCACTATAAGGCAGTCTTTAGGTGTTGAACCGCTACTTCTTCGCATTGAGAGGGCCGAGTTCCCTCGGGATGGTCACATGTACGGATGCCGCAACTGTCTTCCTAGATAAATGCTATTTTCCAAGTCGGTGGTCACATAAGAGACCAAGAAGTCGCCTAGAACTAGGTGGCTAGATTACATTGAGCATCTGGGTTCGAGTCGCTCGGGTATTGCTACTGGATATTACGGAAAATCTCGAGCTCTGCCCCCCGCAACCTTAACGGATACGCAGGTTTGTAAACTGAAAGTAAGAAAACATTTTCAGCTTCGCTTTCTTACTGACACCGACTTATTTACTATTGTGGCACATAGTCATTATCACAGTCCTATCACAGACGAAATTTTATAATTAAAACCGAATTTACAGATTCACCTATTGTGGCACCGTCGTATGATGGGCTTTATTACTAATTAATAATATTTCTTCAATAGTTTAAATGGACCACTTTGACGTCAAATCCATTTGATAAGAGCAGTTTTCTTATGTTACGTTTTTTAAAAATGGAGAACAATGGAATTGACAGACCTCTAACATCTAATAATCATGGTTCTGCCAACACCACATAAAGGTAAGGCCTGAGCGCGGAACATCATACGAGGGCATATTGAAAAGTAATGCCTTCATGGCTGTAACTTTTTAAATTTTTTAACCGATTTTCAAAATTCTTTTTGTATCTGATACTTACATTTATGGCGGTAGGTTTCACTTCGTCGTCAGAACGCAACTCATAGTCCTTAAGGTGCTTTTTCCTCTTTGGGAAGTGGTGAAAATCGCAAGGTGCAAAGTCTTTCATTTTTGAACTGCAGTTTTTCATCTCTGAACTGTAGGCGCTGCAACCCCCTCTGATGTATGGCGATCGTTTGAGGACGGGCGTTATCGTGCTGCAGAAGAGGGTCCAAACACGGCCTTCTAGATACTACCAGGCCTGAACATGGAAAAGATAAAACATTGTTACGTCAAACTGGTGGTGCTATTACAGAAGTTAGTTCAACGTCACAATCTTAGTGCTTCAATAATACATTATTGGCGTTATGTTCAGGCCTGGTAGTTTCTAGGAGGCCGTGGTCCAAAGCTGCCATTCAATCCTCAAGTCGACGACAACCCCGGAATTCCTCTCCAACGGGTTCACCCGACTAATCCATGCGGAGTGATTAGTATCAGATACAAAAAGAATTTTGAAAATCGGTTAAAAAATAAAAAGGTTACAGCCATGGAGTCATTACTTTTCATTATACCCTCGTACGTTGTTACATAAACATAAAAAGTCATTTGTAATAGCATTTCCACCAATAATTAGCCCTAAATTATGACTTCGTGTAAAGAAGTAACCATGTATGATGTTCAAACTTTCTCTTTAAGTGGTATCTGTTGTACCAAACACCACCTAGATACATAACTATTTATAGTCCTCCTTTAACAAAGAGTAAACATTTATGAAGCTTGTCATTTATTTCCAGATTTTTTTTTACAACCTCATATTTTGCGTATTGACATTAAAAATTTATACCGTCAAAAAGTATGAATATAAGAAATTGTGATATTTCATATAATTTCTCAATTGCATTATTTGCATTCAATCTAAGTATTAAATGAAACACTATTTCTCGATATTTCATATATTTCGTGCAAGAGTTTCCAATTAAGAACATGAGAAAGGGAGTTTGCGATTATTTAGCAGGGAAGAAAAAATATACAAAAGACACGTAACACCAACATATTAGGATAATAGCAGTAAAGAAAAGTTTGATTGTAAGACCCCAGAAGGCAACATAATAAAGAATCTTGTGACAGTAGTTCGGTGATTTTGGGTCATCGCAGTTTGGCTTGTGAATACCGTAAATCCAAAAACAGCCTAAAAAAAATAGAAAAAACTTAGAGCCATGAATTCGTTTTCCAATAATTTAATATATTCTACTTTAATAAAAGTATCAAGACACCCCTCTTCACTGAACTTGTACAAAATTGATTCAATTTGTATGTAATTGGTTGTAATTGATTGTAACTTGTCTAATAATTTCTACAAGTTATTTACACTCTTCTGACGCTACAAGTTTCCAGTCGACCTTTAAACGATCCAATAACTGATGATAAATATGCAATGCTCCAGCACACGCCACATCAGTTCAATCGTGCTTAAGTACGTAATCTTGACAGGCCATAGCCGCAGCTTAATGCCAGGTTGAATAATCACGCATTTCTTGAACAAATAGCATGGTCTTGCTGGAAGAAGTAGTCAGGTGCATTGCTAAAAATGCTTTATTGCTCTAATCAGAGAATTTGTTTTTCATTACTTCTTAAGAGGGTGATTTTTCCAACCTCTCTCCGTAGGTTGGGACATTAGCATTTACTGCACACAGCATTGCCCAGATTATAGATGACTGTTGTTATGAGGATGGATCCAAAATAAACATAACAAAGGTAACATAAAATTATTTATTAAGAATAGGCAGAAATTACAAAAGGGAATTAAGAGGCATACTTGCCGATCACCAAATTAAATTTGTACTCTATCCAACGAAAGTTTGAATGGGCGTATCCAATTAAATTTCTAATTTCAATTGTTAGACATTGTTAATTTAATTTTGCAACAATCACGGTTCGCACCTCCAAGCGAGACCACTTTTCTAAACGTCTTGCCATTTTAGTCATTCTGTCGCGTCACAACACCCCTTAGGAAGCTGTCTCCTTCCCCATCCCCAGCAGCAGCATGGGACACGGGTGGCTTTGGGATCCTCGGAGAGTTGCTTAGGGACCATCTAGCACAGATCTTGTTGAATTTCTGCTTATCGTGGATGATGGTCTCTGCACTGCCAGCGCTGATGTTTAGTAATGAAGGCAATTCTTGGATATGAATCCCTTCTAATTCAACTAGCGCCATCTGTCTCTGGACTGGAGAAAATATTCTCTCCACAATAAATACTTTTCAAATGACTTTACATATCACTGCTGCTTGTAACCTTTTTTTGGATCCATCCTCTTAGATTCCTGAAGCTTGAGACGAGTTTTTCACATAACCTTTACCCGGTTATCAGCAGACTACTGGAAAACGCCTTTTACACTATCGCAAACGAAGAGCACTCATCTTTGCAAAAAAGCAGGGTTTGTACGGGTCATGAAAAACCTGGAAAGTCCTGGAAAATCGAAAAAAAATTTCCAGGCCTGGAAAGTTTTGGAAAATCAGTGATTTCTGACTTAAGTTTTGGAAAAGCTTTGGAAAAATGTTTTTTGAACGGATTTAATGTGTTCTTAATAATTATTTATAAAAGATATGAATATATTATTCTTAAAAATATAAAAGATTATGCTTTTGGAAAATATATTGAATTGCCTTGAGAAGTTTTGGAAAAGTTATGGAATTTTATCTTTGATGAAGCGTACGAACTCTGAAAAGCCTAGCCTTTCTGGCCCTTACGAAGAATCGTTGCAATATGCAAACCAATGGCCATGTGGCTATGGCTGATGGGCAAGTGTCTGGTGATATCTGATCATGGAGTCGATTTTCCTCTAAATGTTTCCGACACCTAGTAGAGTCAATGCCAGGAACAATCCAAACTGTATTGGATGCATAAGGAGAATCGACATCTTGGTGGTAGGGTGTTCCTATTAAATTAAACATATATCACTGAAAAAGCAGCTGTGATATCTCGAAATGTGTTTTCGCGATTTGACTTCCCTCTTAGTGGGCACTCTATGAAAACTGTTTTAATGTCGGACAACTGACGCCTCGTTGGCATGCTGGCTGCTGACGGAACCAATGTTGTATTAGCTATTGCTGCATTTCTTATACATCAAAAGTAAAGAAATATAAAACGGGAGTTAAAAGCACAATAAAATAAGAGTGTCCGGATACTTTTGGCAGGGCAATATAAATTACTTTAATAATATTTACATAAATTAATTAGTCGTGTAATTATTTTGGAGATTCATCTCAATTTTACATGGCTTATTGATACCCTCGTGCTCATAAGTTAAGGGATTTAAAAGATTGGGCTGTTCCGATCTGTGAAGTGTCTTCAAACTTTGCAGAGATTGAGTAGGCTCTATTAACAAACACAAAAAGATGCCAGAAAACAAGCTGGCACCAACATCTCCCTTGCACGGAGGTTGTTTATAATGCACGTTTTGGTTGGCATTCCTTGATATGTGGTAAGAATATACCATGATCAAAAGACCGTATAATGGCTTTTAACTGCTAACATGATGGCATACTGCGCAATAAATTGTCCAAAACTTAATCGTTATAACTTTTCTTTTGCTAGAATTTTTGCATCAACTTCTCTCGTTTTTATGAATTTTTATAGTTTTTGTTTTTCTGTTAATTTACCAGCTTTTATAATCTGTTTCTCTTAAGGTAGTAATTCCCACTCGCAAACAAGCACTTGACGCAGCCTTTGGAGTGTCCTAGGAGGTGTTATCATAGACACAATATATCCGCTGATGGCCTCACTTATGTGGTCAATGGGCTTACCTCTTTTCAACGATTTTGTAACTTTCTACAGGATAAAGTATTGTGTGAGATAGGAATCTTTCTACACAACAACCCCGCCGCCTCAAGCATAAAAACGTCGACAATCTGTCGTTTTGTCCAGATTTTGTTCATCGCATCATGCCCATCGCGCTATCCGGTGAGCCAGGGTCAACGATAGGCATCGTATGGGTCTTTGAGCATAAAGCCTGAACTCACGAAGTCGCTTGTCTGTATGCTATGAAGCCACTAAGTGCCCAGCGACGGCCTCCTGCAGTGGATAGCCTATAGCATCTGAATGCGGTGCATCGTAGACAACCGCTTCTGAAACGACTTTGCTATGTCTTTTTTTGCTGAAATGATCTTCTTAGCCTGGAGATAACGCTTCTTGAAACGTGCAAAGCTTGTGGTACCACCCTTGGGACTGCCCTGCTTCAAGACAGCCAAGAATTCTTGCGCTTGTCACATCATCCAAATGAATACGAGAAGCCATAATTTATACGTAGGAAGAATATTTCATGCGGATGCGAAACAACACACTTATAAACGAAATAACGAAAGGTGCACATTGCCTCTGTAAGGGATGTCATGGTCAACATAACCTGATATGCCACTACATCCCTTCTTGAGACAATGCTCTGAACGACCTATTTATTTTCTTCACACTTTATCTTAATAAATCCTATTGTAACTCTGTGCAAAGTTGGATGACATTTTGCTGTTCAAACAGTCTAATTTTATGAATCCCTTTAATTTTAAGCATGAGTGTACAAAGGGTTGTCAGGGATCTATGGTAACAACTTAGAATGGGCTACAAAAAATGGAAAAATCCCTTTTGCCACCATCTGGTGCGTTCAATCTGGTATCCATGCATCGCTGTTATAGCCCTGCAACACAGTTTCTCCTGCAGGAGGCTGAAACGCAGAATACCAACATCAATTCGTAACCACTCACGTTGACACGCTTTCCAACCCTCCACTGCTTGCGGTCATCTCTCTCCCAGGACCCTTTTAAGTATGCCAAAGACACAAAAATGCATAGGCAATCCATCCGGCGACTTAAAGGGTATGTCGCTGAAAGGAATGAAGCGGATTCCGATATTCTATTGCAAAAAATCTTGGAACAGGCGAGCTGATGCGGTGGTGACTCGACGCCTTGGTTAGGTGCAGTCATACCATGTTTGCTGCTGTACCATACACATCAGGGTATCACGGGTAAATATGGGGGTTAGAATGTTAGTCTAATAATACAAAGCAATGACTTTGACCTTTGACTCAACTTTGTGTAAACTTAACTAGCCACTGTAGCTATATTCTGCCTAGATCATGAAACCTATTGAAAAACTTTCCTTGCATCCATGGTACTATTTTCTGAAGTCTTTAGAACCATTTGTGAAGTAAACATGGCTCAGTTCTTGTTACATTTGTCAAATCAAACATATACCTCAGCTTGTGTGGCCATTTATTTCCACTTTTCATCCGCCAGTTACTGTTCATACGGTTTACGGCAGTTGGTCCGTCGTATTTGAACATGTCAATAATTGTATTTACCGTGTAAACAGATGTTCTGTCCGCGCGCCACAAGAAGACCGCTGAGTTGCTTAATGTGCTCGTATGGTGTCGCTGGAGTTTCAGATGAATCTATTCAGTGTTATGGGACAAACAGCCAAATTAGAGTCGATCCATGTTTCATTGATGTAAACAATAAAACAGTTTTTTTTCTCTTATTTTTTTCATATTTCTCAGGTATCTACCTCTCCATGCAAACGTTTTGATTTGTTTGGAAACACGGCCAGAACTCATTTTTGCGCTACTAGATTTTAGCGCTCTTCCTCCTTTCATAACTATAGAATGATCTGCAACTACGGCGACACCATGCGAGCACATAAAGCAACCCAGCGGTCTTCTCGTGGCGTGCGGACAGTACCTACCTCCTGTGCAATGGCCGTTCTGTTGGTGGTTTACATCTTGTTACAACAGTCTGGGATTGGTCTGCTTTTTACTGTCAGGAATGTTTTGTCAATGTTATTTAGTACACTTGATATCCCTTTCTTGGAAACTACGAAGCCTTGCTCTTTGCATGCTTTCTTAATTCTGGAATAGCTGAATTTGACGTCGGAAAGTGCCGTTATGTAGCCCTCCAATACTTGTAAATTTTCAGTGGCATAATTCAATGTTTTTAGCTTGTTGTTCGAATAAG
Organism: Rhysida immarginata; assembly: GCA_023313115.1. Classification (NCBI taxonomy): domain Eukaryota; kingdom Metazoa; phylum Arthropoda; class Chilopoda; order Scolopendromorpha; family Scolopendridae; genus Rhysida; species Rhysida immarginata. Next base: position 25,653 of record JAHWFO010103653.1, read on the forward strand.
ATTCTAATAACTGCCCTAACAATACTCCACGTGATAGCTGACGTAAAACGAACGCGCGCGATATATTTAAATATGCCTTTGTTATCATAGATCCCTAACAACTCTCTGTATGTTCAAATTATGGTT
>JAHWFO010103658.1:0-10459 GCA_023313115.1 Rhysida immarginata
AAACTATATATAAACCCGTCCGTTAGTACAACTTTCATAACTTCAGGATAATTCCCTAATATTCTATTTGCTTTTAGAGAATTATCCCTTTTTTGCTTTGATAAAGGATAGTCTCTATCCGAAACGTCAGCTTTTTATTTTGATATTGAATAATTATTTTTGTTTATTATATCTTATTTTTTATTTAATTTGTATTTTTAATTAATAACTAGTATTTATTGTATTCCAGGGTTCTTGTGTCTCGTCCTTCTCTTAATATATATCCGTTTACGGAATTTAAGAAATTATCATTAATATTTTTTACCCGAGCCCATTTAAAAATTTTATGCCTAATATTGTGATAAAGGTGGTAAATAACCTTTCAAAGAAGAAAGGAAAATTCTGTACTAACGAGTTAAAAAACGTTTCTGGAGCACTTTTTACCTTAATCGCTTTAGCTTAAGTTTAATATAAAATTAATATTCAATGATGCAACTTCAGACATAAATTTAATATATTGGACATTAAACAAAAAGCAAATTGAAATCAAACAATTTAAAAATACAACGTTACGAGAAATGTTTTTAGTTTATTATTTTAAACATTTCAAGTGTTGGGTGTTAAATACATTTCTTTGGAGACTCGTATATCATATAATGAAATCAAACATTTATTCTTCAAGTACAGTTTATTTTTCACATGCAAAAAAAACTACATTTAAACCAGTTATTGCCTCAAAGGTTTTGCAACAAGATGAAATCTTGCTCATTTTCTGTTATCGCTACTCTTCCTTCTGGAGGACATGTCTTGCCTCAAAGGTTTTGCAAAAAGATTAAATCTCGTTTGCACATAATATACATGTAATATCATATAAGGAACAAATTCATGCATATGTTGCAAACAACAGGCAAGGCCTAAATTCACATTCAAATTTGTCATCTTTTCAAATATTTCATTACTAATATCAATCAAGTTGCTAATCTCTTGTTTTTTCCAAGTAAACTTCTGCCTAATAAAATACTTCTACAAATGGCAATGAAAGCTTGATGAGAAATCTGCTGTAGTTTTACATTTCATTACTAATCTCAATTAAGTGATCATTCAGAAAATACGTTCGCTTGACAGGGAGAAGATGAGAAATTTCGAAACTGTGACAAAATGAACGGTTAAATAGGGGGGGGGGGTAACGAGTAATGAACGTTCGCCTTAATATTTTTAATTATTCGCCTCGGTCTATGCAAAAGTGGTCGTGGCTCCTTTTTATGTGAAAAGATTTCCTCTTTTAAGAGGGGGAGGTTATTCTAATATATTATGTACGTTCATTTGGAGGAGGGGGTTTTGTTAATGTTTCAGTGTTACAAGGAGGAAGGGTTAAAATTTTGTCAATTTAGCGAACATATTTTGTAAATGATCCCTAAGTTGCTAATTCTTATTTTCTCATTAATTTTTCCAAATGGAATCTGATAAAATACATGTACAAATGCCAATAAAAGTTTGACGAGAAAGCTATTGTAATTTTTATATACTATAACGGGTCTCCCCCTCGATTCGTTGTGTCGTTCTTTTTTTTAAATGTGCTTAAAGACGAAGAAAATTAATTTCGTCACTTGTTAATCTGCTCTAATTCTGTTTACGACGTCTTTGTTCCTTTGTTGTGTCCCTGGCCTAGTTAGCAATGTCTCCGGTGGGGAGCTTTGTTAGGAGTTTTAACTTGGTGTGATTGTTGAGAAAATGTAAACAAGAATAAAAAAAATTTTCGCTCGGTATGGAATAGAGAGGCTGCCATTAGATATGAATGGGCAGTCCGCCACGTTAAAAAAAAAAAAATAAGATGAACTCTCTTTTCTGCCATCGACGACTGGGATCAGCCTGGCGTTTCTCGAGAGCGGCGTCGTGGATTCCCCGTTTTTTGACGATCGTTGTTCTATAGCTGTGATAGAGGAGTGTCAGTTCGTTTAACTCGGAACGGAGCCGACGACTGTTCGCCCGGTTTTGTAATGTGACGAAAAGTCCCCATAGCCGAGGAAAAATTTGGAACGACGAAGTTCCGCTGCGACAGGATAAATTAAAAAGATAAGTAGAGTTTCTGATCGTTACGAATTCTTACTTTTGACAATGTATTGAGAACTGTCACTAACCCGTATGCTGTATTGAAAGGAAAAATAATCCCAATTGCGACTAGACGACAAAACCGGACGCTTTACTTGGAAGCCCAGAACCACGACAGAGGCCTTCGAGATATTAGAAGGAAAAAAAAGTAAGATAGACTTTCCTATTCTCTTTTGGAGGCCCCGTTAACGCTGACTGAACAAATCACCTTAATAAAAAGAAAGATAATAGAGAAGAAATACTTACTTTATTCCCGACTCCGATAACCTAGAAAGATAAAAAAAAAAAGATAAAGAGAAAACTTACCTAATTTTCGCTTAATTGATTACTGCCCTAAACTCACAAAGAGAGGAGGAAAACCCTAGAATAAAAGAAATGAAAAATAGAAATAATAATTGACTGGACACGAACGGTAAAAGCTAGACAATTACTTATTCTCAGAGAATTAAGTATCAATAATCAGTGATCTTTACTGAAGGCAAATTTTCGAAAACTTGAAATGCTGTGGAAAAACCGAACCGTAATTGACGTTATCCTCGAAAGTGCCCTTGTTGACATTAGTCCTTAATGCCGAATTTTTTTATCTGAGGAAACTAGCGTAATGTTATCTTTCGCTGCGGGTAGTAGGTGGGCCCCTTCTACTAATATGTCCTATCCCGCTCCTGGTATGAATGATTTGGTCGACTGAGTCCCCCTCCCCCACTCATAGACGCCTCTTGTTGATCGAACTGCGAGTTTCTACGACCGCACCTTCCTACGCCTCAGCCCCTCTTAATAGTTCATCGTTACCGACGTTTAAACCTATTTGAAACGAATAATAAATATTAATTTGTCAAAGAGACTTACCTAAATTGCAACCATTTTGACGAGATAAGGAAAAAAAGTAATTAACTAAGACGGACGTTTAATTGTAAACGAATTCAATTGACAATATAAAGTTTTGTCCCTTTTTACTCACCTGTATGGAGACGGCCATCGTGGTCTAATGATCCTCGACATGTGACTAACTCGATGACAGATCCTCAAAATGTGTTCTTTCGATGACATGACGAAGTTTAATAATGAACTTAATTGATCGATGACTAAGTTTATTGTTGAATTTACCTCAACCTGAGCTAATTTCATCTGTCTTGTTTAACAAGCCAACTATGTGTTACTGAAAAACTTTTATTTGAGATTAATTTCTTGTTAAGTGACTCCGACTTATTAGTGATTTGATAACGTTTCTTTCCAGTTGTATTTTCTATTTTTGTTTTTTTTCGTTGTGAATTGACCCTAGAGTGATATATACTAGGGAAGTGTTTGTTATCTTGTATAAAAAAAAGAGCTACGACGTCTTTCTTCAATTCAATAAATCACTTTCTTCCCTATTTTCACTCCTAGGAGTGATCAACCAAGACGGTGTGCTGACTGTGTTATTTCTTGTAGTTTATTTCTTCTAGAATTTGGATGATTCATATTGATAAACTCGTATGCTTGCCCGAACCCTTCCGATTCTGATCGTCGTATCGGTTCGCACCCAAAACGCGACCCGTTACAATACGTAAAGTAAAATAAGTTTCCGATGGCACAGAATCAAGAAATTACAAATAATTCCAAGCATTATTGCAAGTTATAAATTTTTCAGACTTATTTAGAAATACTTAGACTTACTCGCACAAGTAGTAAACAATGTTAATATTGATGAAATAAGTATCAAAACAGCGAGGCATTTGTTTTTTATTAAAAACAATTTTGTTGGACAACTTGGACATTGTGGACAACTTTAGATTGAAGACACATGTATCCCACGCTCACCTATGACATTATATTCGGATTCAGGCAAATTAAACAGGAATTATTGGAATTTTAAATCGTGCGTTTCCAGCCGTAGCGATTACCATTGAAACCTTTCGCACGAGCGATTTCGAACGTAGCGCTGCAGCTTCAGCAAAAATCCGCCTGACAACATGGGCGGGTTAAAGTCTTACTTTAAAGTGGGGGCTATTATTTTTCATAAAAGTTTCTAAATCCTAAACTGGAAGCATTTAGAAATTGTCTGGTCCTTCTATAATAGAATTAGCGTGCTTTTATTGAATAATAACCACTAACTGTGACCAAAATCAATGAAATGCTCGACCATGCCGAAACAGGAGGGGGTGTGGCCGGCTCGGGAGCTGTTGTACTTTCTCTTCTATTACTATGGTAGAGGCACAGTGTTTAAATGAACGTAGTTTCAAAATGCGCGCTGATGGAGCGTCGTTACTTTTCTCTATTCTTAACAAGGGCCTAAGATGTAAAGCTCTAGATTAGGAAAGTACGGCAAACTTCGTCGTCTGCTACGAAATCCGCCATTGTTGGCCCAATTGGCCCTATCAAGTGAGTTACGCTTCCTCTAAAATTCCGCTTAAATGCATCCTTTTCGCAAATTTTCTTATTATTATCGTCTGGAAATATAACTGACAATCAGTAAATTCTGTTATTTCTTTAAATTTTGTTTTCAATTAAAATTTTTTACATATAAATAATGATAACGTTGAGGCAATTTATTGATATCCAGATTAAGTTTTTAGTTTTTTTTCACTTTATTTATTTTTCCTTAATAAACGATTTACATGTAATTAATAAATTTTAAAAAACATTGTGTGTAGTTTTTGTAATTTTATTTATCAAAATATAATTTTATAAATTTTTATTAAAATATAACTTAATAAACTTTTATCAAATTAACTTTTATATTTATATCAAAAATTTCACTTTACCAATTTTAATTTTGTTAAATTATAAAAATTATTCAATTATTAAAAAAAACTATAATTATAATTATAAAAAATATCAAATATAATTTAATAAAATAGGACTATTAAATTTAAGTTTTTGATTTAAATATAAAAATTACTTTGATAATTATATTTTGATAGAAAATTTAAAAAATTATAATTTGGAAAATCTATCTGTTTGATTACAAAAAGATTACAAAAAAATAAATACTGCAATGTATTTTGAAATTTATTCATTTATGGAGGTTTATAATATTGACATAAAAAATCTACCAAAAACTTATAGTTAAAAATTTTCTATATTTTTTTTTCACCCAAATAGCAAATTTTCGTTATTCAATTTCATACGTTATATTCAAGTTTAATGATGAGTGATAATGGGGAAGAATGTACTACCCCATTTCTCAAGCAAAACACCAGATGGCGAATTGTACTACCCATCCTAGAGCAGCCAATTTTAATGAAAACCTACGGGGAAAACGGCGGTTTTAATTGAATTTTTTATAAGTACGAGGGGAAACAATTCGGTTTTCGAGGATTTATTAAAATTCAATAATAAACGAAAATTGTTAAAAAAAATCTTTTTAAGTGCCAGATGGATTTTCTTATGAAAATTCGCATAAAAAATACCGCTATTTTTAAACATCATTTTGCTGAGCTACATCATTTATTAATTCCATAAAAATGTTTAGCCTGGCATTTTTTAATTTGAGAAAGCAATAGCTGTTGCAAATTGTTAAATTTTCACTTCTGTTAAAATTTTTATTACAAATTTATTTTTAAAAGTTCATTTTAATTAAAAATAAGAACGTGTGAAAAAGTGATAGATATCAATAAAGATAGTGAGACATTTAATATTTTTAACATCACTATTTTTATTAATTCAGAGCAAAAAATTGTAGTTTCTCCCATAGGTTAACATTAAAAATTGCTGCCTTAGGGTGGATAGTACAATCTGCCATCTGGTGTCTTCTGATGTCTAAATTCTTCCCCATTAACTTCGCTAAAATAAGATGAAAATAACATAGACGTTTTATTTCAAGTTTTGCCTCACATTTCACAGACAGTTTAACCTTGTTATATTGAATTATATTTTCTTAAAAAGAACTATATTTAACAAAAAATTATATTTTCTGATCGTCTGAGAATTGCAAAATGCAACCTTTCTATAACATTCGGTAAAGTTATAATATAAACTTACTTGCTTCTTATTACATCTTCGGATATTTTAACGAATTTATTAACCTCCAAGGAGCATAAATTGAAGGATCCTGAAATTTTGCTTATTCGGATTAAAATTTAGGATCAATCAACGAATATTTCATTAAAAATATAATCTAAATTGCATTTTCCACATGCATTTCAATGGTATCTATCGCTGCGTTTGGGCCAACAATGGCTGACAAACTCACGTGACAGCCGTTCTACCAATCAGCAGCTGCGGGCGGCGCGGAAAAGGTTTGCCGTACTTTCCTAATCTAGAGCTTTACTAAGATGCATGTGCGCGTGTGCCCTAGGGTTGAAAATGCAGACGATAAAAGAGAGAAAAGAAGCAGAGCATTTTGCAAAAAAGGTTGTACATTTCTATGAAAAAGTTAAGAAAAGAAGCTAACTGTTAAACATGTATGGAAGAGAGCAGACCAAAATGAACAATTTATAATATTCTACAGAGGCATGAAATTTGGATGCATTTCGGTGAAAATCATGAACGTTTGCAAAAAGTGTGCACGAAACTGTAAATCTACCCATTTGGTTGCATTTCGCTGAAAATCATGAATGTTTGGCAAAAAGTGTGAAATTTAAATTGCGTCCTGGTCGTCCTGCGTTCCAAGCAACGCCGAACAATTTGAAAAAGGTGGAAAAATTTTTTTCTAATGATTCTGATACATGTGTCCGTGTTGCAGCAAAAAAAAATTCAAAACCACACTCTACCATTGCTAAAATTAAAGTTAATAAACTTGGGATTAAGTCATATTTAAAACAATCCACTCCTAAATACATAATTGGCCAAGAAGAGCGGGAAAAACTGACTGTAGGAAAATTTATAAAAAAGCCTTAAAGAAAATTATTGTGATTGATATTAGACATATGTGATTGACATATGTGATTGATTATTAGACATACAGGTACTGGACATTGAAACTGAAACACCTGGTAGAAATCCAAAATCTTTATTTAATAAGGTGTTGGGGCACCTCTTGGGAAGGATCGGTAGAGGTCCTGCACAGTTTGCACCCCAGACCATTACTGATCCAGCCATTACTGATCCACCTCCGTGTTTGACTGTGGGTGCCAAGCAGTCTGGGTTGTAGGCATCAGAGGGGCTCCTCCAGACGAATACCCTCCCTGTTGTTTGGAAGACAGTGTATATGACGCGTTTGAGGTCATCCAACGTCCAGGTTTTATGCGTCCGGCACCACTGAACCCGCTTGGAGGCATTTGTACTACTGATGAAAGGCTTCGGTATAGCAACCCTGCCATGGATGTTGGATTTATGCAGGTAACGACGGATTGTCTTCGTGCACACAGGTTCCTGGAGGTGTGTATTCATTTCTGCGGTGATTTCTGCTGCGGTGGTTTTCCGCTTTCGTGCAACAATCCTGGTCAATGTCCTGACGTCTCTTTCCGACAACTTCCGTTTTCCCCTGCAGTTGCTCCTCCTGGACGTGGTTCGTCCTTCCTGTTCATATGCACACATCACCCTGGATACTGTAGCACGTGAGACATCACAAAGTGTGGCAGTTTTGGACACAGATGCACCTGCTAGACGCGCCCCAACAATCTGCCCTCTTTTGAAGTCGGATATGTCTCCCATTATAGCGCTCTGCACAGACAATTTGAAGCTTACTATCGAACTTTTCTACTGGAGTGACTACCAAGACCTCTGACACGTGATTCTTTGATATGCATACGATTAATTACCTAGCAGAAGGTTCTATTCAGCCCTGGGGGTAACCAGTGCTATTTGCGAAGGTGTTTCAGTTTCAATGTCCAATACCTGTATGTACCTCAGCGCCCGGTCGATATTCCATGACTGAAATTTTATCACGCCAGAAATCGTCGTGAGACTGATAAAAAATACATATACAAAATGATAGTGCATAAAATTATACCAAAAAATTGTAAATAAAATTATACAAACGGATAATTAATGCAAATTTAAAGTCACAGTGAAGGAAAGCAAACAAAAGAATTATAATAAACGGAATTATAAAATTTAAGGAAGTGTACAAAATAATGCAAAATTAAAGCTGAAAAATGTAAAGACAGGATCGAAAATAAATATGTGTATTGCAAATTGTAAGAGTGTAACGGTCCTCCCTAACGTTACTGAACAAACCTGTCCCTGCATTCGAAGGAGGTGCTGCTTATGGAAAGGTTCGCTATTAAAACTAGTGGAATGAAAGACGAACCTATGCGTTACCGAGAGTTCAAGTGGCCTGTGTCCTGACAATTTTTTAGCCTCGTAGTGATTAAGACAAGGAAGAGAAGACGTGACTCTCGAACAAATTTACCCTGGTACTTTCACATTTTTACCGACCTTCCGTATACTCAATTTGCCGTTGTAGCGGTATCCATCTATTATCATGAATCCTTTCGGAAAACTTTCTCTGCATTTCCTGTGCCATCTTTGTTGATTTTTTTTCATCCTTAGGCCTGTAGTAAATTGCTCCGGGTTTGTTGCAGTTTGACAGGTAAACATATGCCTCGTCCAAGTTCACAACGAATTGCCATTTATCGCTCGACAGATAACTCTCATAAATTTTTCGACAGTCGGTACGTCGTTCTGCAACGTGCCTCGGAAGGAGCTTATGAACCCGAGACTTGTGACGCTTAACCAGTCTGAGATTTTTGTGGATTACGTTGCGTACCGTTGACTGTGATACCCCTACCTTGTATGCGACAGCCCTTTGAGCTTTGGGATTTTCTGCAGAGATGAGATGCTTGACTTTGCTACGACCTCCGGTGTTCTGCTTGGGTCATTGTCTTGAGGGTCCAGGTTCGTCCAACGTTGTTGGTACTGCGGTGTCTTCTGTTTTTATTTAGTATGTTACAGATTCCTGCTTTCGAAATGGTGAGACCCCTGGATTTGTATTCTTTTATAATCATGGAATAGAACCACTTCGCGTCGGAAAGTGCATTTATACAGGGTGATTCAGAAAGGTAGGTCAAGAATGAAATGCCATATACAGTTTGTACCGGGGAATAATATTTTTCTATAAACATGGGTCCGGAAATGCATCCTTACAGAGATAATGCAACTTGTACGAGGTAGGAATGGATGTGCGTTACCCGGACGGCAATGGTAGGGTCCATATAAATCAGGATCTAAACATGTAAATTGTTCATGTTCTCTCCTTTAAAAGAGGGGAAACGAAACATGTAACTCCATTGTCGTACAATGGATCGCTTGACTAATGTGGAGCTGGCGGACATGCATCTCGTCTACGGCGAGGCACAGGGTAATGCTACTGAAGCAGAAAGGATTTACCAACAGCGTGTGGAGAAGTCAGTGCTTCTCCGGATATCTTCACCAGAGTTTGCGAGAATCTCGTCCGCAGACTAAACACCTACATCGAGGCTCAGGGTCGGCATTTTGAACACCTACTGTAATAAATAATAATAATTATTAACTGGAGAAGCGTCTCCAAGCATAGGTAATGATTTTTCAATTGAAAAATGGAAGAAAAAATTCTGCGACCCGAATTTGAACCAGGAACCTCGACTATCATGGCCGATGCCTCTACCAATTGGGCTGTCGCAGACACCACGGACAGCCAAGCTGTCTCAAGGTGTCTTAAAGACAACCAAGTTGTCACGGTTGAAAGCCCAATGGGAGACGGGAACCTGGCCCTCAGATCGAGAACTTGGTTGTCTTTAAGACACCTTGAGACAGCTTGGCAGTCCGTGGTGTCTGCGATAGCCCAATTGGTAGAGGCATCAGCCATGATAGTCGAGGTTCCTGATTCGAATCCGGGTCGCAGAATTTTTCCTTCCATTTTTCAATTGAAAAATCATTACCTACTGTAATGTCAGTCCTACCTCGTGCAACTTGTAAGATGCATTTCCGGAACCATGTTTATATGAAAAATTTTGTTTCCCGCTACAAACTGATCATAGCATTTCATTCTTGACCTACCTTTCTGAATCACCCTGTATATTGTTCCTAACATCTATCGATTTTTGGCAGCATTCTCGCAGCTAGCATTTGTACAACGATTAAGAATGATGAAGCGATGTCCACTTTATAACTTCTCAAGATCGCGTAGCCCTATCAACCACGTGGCTGGATAATTTGCATATGTAGATCGTTTAGGTCATGAAACACGTGTTTCTTAATTTCTTACGAAAGTGCCATATACCAATTATCATGGATTTATTCTTAGATTTAGCTTAAAAATGACGGATTTTCATAAAAAATTACATCTCCTATTTGACCTCCTTAGGGGACGAATTTCATAAAATCTTTTCTTAGTGAATGACACTACATCTATATTTTATCTATATATATAAAGAAGGATGTTTGTGGGTCTGTGCGTCTGTGGGTCTGTGGGTCTGTGTGTATGTTTTTTATACAAATCTACAGTTTTATTCCGATCTTGATGAAATTT
>JAHWFO010103670.1:0-24651 GCA_023313115.1 Rhysida immarginata
GTTCCACTAAACCAGATGCCTTTGATCCTATTTCATCTATCAATAATTTTTTGTTATATTCATTCATGACATCTCATTCCTTGTTGTTTGATATATAACATACAATATCTTAACATTGAAAGTTCTAATGAATTTTAATGGTTCCACTAAACCAGGTGCCTTTATTACAATTTCGGCTATCATTAATTTTACGTTATATCATTCATGACATATCATTCTAAGTTGTTAGATATATAAAATGCCAAATCTAAGCATTGAAAGTTCCAATGAAAAATTATGGTTCCACTAAACCAGTTACCATTGGTATTATTTCGACTAATAATAATTTGACGTTATAATCATTCATGACACATCATTCCAAGTTGTTTGATAACATGCCGTATCTTAACATTGAAAGTTCTAATGAACCATAATGGTTCCACTAAACCAGGTGCCTTTAAAACAATTTCGATTATCATTAATTTTACGTTATATACATTCATGACACATCAATCCAAGTTGTTTGATATATAACATGCCAAATCTAAGCATTGAAAGTTCCAATGAACCATAATGGTTCCACTAAACCAGGTGCCTTTAAAGCAATTTCGAGTGTCATTAATTTTACGTTATATACATTCATGAGACATAAATCCAAGCTGTTTGATATATAACATGCCAAATCTAAGCATTGAAAGTTACAATGAACCATAATGGTTCCACTAAACCAGGTGCCTTTATTACAATTTCGACTATCATTAATATTACGTTTTATACATTCATGAGACTTCACTCCAAATTGTTTGATATATAACATGTTATATCTCAGCATTGAAAGTACCAAAGAACCAAAGTGGACCCATTAAACCAGGTGTATTAAAAACAATTTCGACTACCATTAATTTCACGATATATTCATTCATGAGACATCACTCCAATTTGTTTGATATACAGCATGTCATATATTAGCATTGAATGTTCAATGAACCATAATGGTTCCACTAAACCAGGTGTATTTAAAACAATTTAGACTACCATTAATTTAACGTTATATTCATTCATGAGACCTTATATTCATTCTTATATTAAGACCTTTCGGTGCTTAATAATAGTAAAAATTCATGTTTAAAATCGAAAATACTATTTTTAAAATGCTCCCAATAGATGGCGACACAAAATTGAAACTAAAACCATGCACGAAAAATTGTTTTAAAATGCTCCCAAAGGATGGCACTACCATCTGAATATCGATTTTTATTGAATAATTTCGAAAAAAACTTTTTTCGAGAAATGTCAGGTAGGCAGTGCTCTTCTCCTTGCTTTGAAGGTCAAGTGTACATAATTTTATCAAGATCAGAATAAAACTATGAATTTGTATAAGACACAAATATACATCCATTTATATATATATATAGATTTAAGTCAAAATGGCGATGATGGTATTTAGGAACAAAATCTCCCTGTTTGCTGCTAAACTATGTGTACATGGAGAGAAATGCTTTGGATGCAGCAACAATAAAGGTGTTTGAGTGCTTGTTTGTTGAAGCAACAATACAATTTGATGCACCACGAAAAAACTTTTTTCTTACTACATTATCAAATTCACTATTAATACATACCGGGTGATTCAGTCAATTTCTGACCATTTCACTCGAATGACGTGCATTAGGGATAAACAATTGAAAGAATATGAGCGCCATATCGAATTTCTAAATAGTTGAGTTTGTATTGTTGCAACGGTGCTGCATGAAAATCGTATTGTTGAAAAATGGCGCCCGCTTTATCAACAGAGCGGAAATGCAAGGTTGTCGAATGGTATTTCGAGACAAAATCACCTGTAACCGTGCAAAGAAAGTTCCGGAAGGAGTATAAGTGTGGAGACGCACCAGGCAGGCAAGCAATCATGGATTTTGTCAAGCAATTTCGTGCCACTGGATGTGTTAAAGGCAAGAAAAAAGGCGGGAGCGAAGCTCGTGTTCGAACGGCCGAAGTTGTCGAAAATGTTCGCACAAGGTTGGTCGATTCCCCTACCAAAAAATCTGTTCACCGCCTAACCATTGAAGAAGGGCTGTCGTATATCACGACGTGGCGAATTTTGAGACAGGATTTACACCTGTTCCCGTAATAAGACCCATGTTTATCAGGAGTTAACAGACACTGGAAGACAGAAGCGACAACAATTTGCGATGGAGTTTGGAGCAGAAATGGAAGCCAATCAGGACATTGTGGACAATCTGTGGGTGTCAGATGAGGCCTTCTTCCATCTGTCAGGTGACGTTAATAAACACAACGTTCGTTATTGGGGTTCCCAGCACCCTCATGAGATCCATAAGTCACCTCTTCATCCACGAAAGGTTATGGCTTGGTGCGCGATTTCTAAAAGAGGCACCATTGGTCCGTTCTTTTTTGAGGGCACCGTAACGTCACAGGCTGACCTTAACATGTTGGAAACCTTCTTCATCCCCGAGCTGCGAAGGAGGCGTATAACGCTTCGACGTTAATGGTTTCAACAGGATGGGGCTAGGCCTCACACCACTAATGAAGTGCTAGACTTTCTCAATCAGAAATTCGGAAATCGTGTCATTTTAAACAGGTTTCCAGATCGATTCGGGGGTGGCTTTCTTTGGCCCCCTACGAGTCCTGACCTAAACCCATGTGATTTTTATCTCTGGGGGTTCCTTAAAGACAGTGTGTTCACTACAGCATCAAGAACCCTAGACCAGCTGCGACAAAGCATCGTTGACTGCTGCACCCTTGTGGATGCAGAAATCCTGGATAGAGTTATGAACAACTTCACCATTCGGCTGCGAGCAGTTCAAAACGTTCGTGGTGGCCACATTGAGCATATCATCAAGACTTTTCCACGGGAATAAAAACTCCGAATGCCTGAAATATCATACTGAAATGCTAAGTTTGTAAACATTAATGGGTCAATAAATCATAGTACTGAAATTGACTGAATCACTCTGTAGGATGTCCGAAAATCTAATGCGTTATGAAGGAAGCCCGTGTTTGAAAACAGATTCTTGGTATGCTAAAACCTTGACCAGGAAAAAGCCTTTGACAAAGTGAATCAAGTTTTTCTCTTCTATGTGTTTCGTCATCTTCATCTTCGGATATTTGCTACGATTATCTCTGCACAACATGCTTCGGTCATATTATGTGTGGCGATTAATGATCCACATCGTCCGCCTTTGAACTCTTGAAGGGTGTCAGGCAGGGATGCCCTCTATCCTCTTTCCTGTACACATCTTCTATCTGGAGCATTACTACAATATCTTAATCACCACCCAAATGTTCGGAAACATGATCTACCGACTGCATCAATTAACATAAAGACGCTTGCATACGCTGGTGATGTAGTGCTCTTTGAATCCGATTCATATACCCTGAACATGTATAAAGAAAGTTTTGACCATTTCAGTGTCTCGACAGGGAGCTTCATCAACCTCGTCAAGTCTAAAGGCATTGCTATTGGGAACTGGACTAGTGACTATCTTAATGCAATCCCATACATGGTGTGGCCAAGTGACAGTGTTAGGCTACGTCTTTACGTTTTTACTGATTATGGGCTCTCTTCACTAGCAACAAGTGATCACAAAATGTGTCACCCTCCTGGACAGGAATCTTCGTTTTTTTACTTCGATGTTCGTCAAGGTGCAGTTTGTTAGGTCCCCGTTTTGCCTATCATGACCTCTAAATGCCTGTTCACCTTACCCTCTTGTAAAGATCTGCAAAAAGTGCGACGTGTAATTGTGACGTGAGTTGGGGGTATCGTATTCGAAGTCATCCACTTTGTGCGTAGTTTTTATTTACCCTCTTTGATAGTGGAAGCTTGGGAATACCTGACATTCGCATATTATCTCACTGCTGCCAGAATGGCTGCTGTGATCTGGGTATTCCTACACCCTCCTCTCATTTAGGCGGATTTGTTTTTTCATACTTGTGGTTCTTTTTAAGGTGAATAAGCTTCCATTACCCGCTTCGTTGCCAGTGATCATGAATTATAGGCAATCTATTTTATATAGACTTAGTAACATTTTTACCAGTTCTATGGCAACGTTATTCGCAAGACGGGGGATATCTTCGACAGTCGTCATTCTTCCAGAAGTCTGACCAGGCTACTATATCTTTCGTCTTCACCCAAATTATCCGTTGGCAGCAATTCTGAAGGTGATTAAAACACTTGCCTTCGAAAGTGTTCAGTCTTTAACTACCAATGGTGGTTGCTGTACCACGGATTTCATTCTCTTCAGCATCTCCGTCAATGGAGGGTGGTCAGATCTGTTGGATGTTTACTTTATGGAGTCATAGAGACCACAGAACGTGTGTTTTATGTGCTCGTTTGCACAATCCATCTGGGGTCGTCTTCAGCAGCGTTATGGACTAGCAAGATTTTCCTACCAGTCCATACACTTCTTGATGAATGATTCCACCTACAGTTCTTAAACAGGACCTAGCCATCACCATTTCTTTTATCAATAAAGCACTGTGGCTTGCCCGATTGGATCGATCACTTGGGGCAAATCCAACGCCTCAGTCGAATGGGGGAAAGCAGCTGCTCAACTTCAGTCCTTTCTCTTACTGGAATGGTATCAGCTAGGTCTTTAATGTTCCAGAGGGGCTTTGTCTCATCTAAGTGTCTTTGTTTGGTCGTCGGAGGGACCAAGCCTTTCATTTCACCTTTCCAACCAAGTTTTGAGTTTTACCGGCTTTTGCAGACGAGCCTCATATCGAGGCGTTTAGACAAGTGTAGTAGTCCATGAGGCTCCAAATTGGTAACGTGTGCCTAGGCGCCTGACTTTGTCCATCTAAAGACATCTGACGAGGCAAGAACATCTGCCTCAGCTCCAACAACAGGAAATGATCAACAAATGGTTGTCTGCTTTGGTGAGACAAGGCAAAACTATCAAGCAACAGCTAGGCTGTGTCATGAAAGATACCCTAATCAACACCATCCAACCCGTCGTGCAATCAAACAAACTGTACAACGGTTTCTAAACACAGGAACTGTCCATTGGCACCAGTGTTAAGGTCAATCAAGAACAATCAACTACAGGAAACAAATTACATCAGTCGCACCACCTTCTGCAACTCCTTTCTTTGTCGTCTTGATGATAACCCGAACTTTGTCTCTTGACGAGGTGTTATCATCAGATGAAGTTCAGTTTTCCTGTGATGGAATTGTCAACAGGCACAATCTTCTTTACTGGGCAGAAGAGAATCCTCGATGGCTGCGAGAAGCAACACAACAAGTGAACTGGAGGATAAATGTGTAGTGTGAGATGTACAATGGCTCCTTTGTGGGACTATACTTTTATGAAGGAACTTTCACAGCAGAACGTTACAGGTAGTGCTAGATTTATACATAAGCAGACTAAGAACGTGCTTAGGGCCCCGTTAGACTAAGCATGTGAATAGGGGGCCCCGAATCCTCAAAAAAAAAAAAAAACAGGTTTTATACTGAAGAAGGTGTGCAGTGCTTAGGCCCCTAAAGGTACTAGTCCGGCCCTGATTACAGGATGAGATTCTCAACATTGTAGTGATGGATACTGTGGATGCTTTACCACTAGCCTCTTACCAGCACATGTGGTATCAGCAAGATGGAGCACCAGCACATTACGGATTAATTGCTCGCGAACGTTTGCAGATGTTTCTGGATTGATAGATTGGCCGAGGAGGATGGATTTACAATGCTCACCTGATCCTTATGGCACCATCCACCTCACAAAAGGATCTGCAACAACTAATTCAGGAAGCATGCAGGGCATTAACACTAGTCAATTTGTAAATGTAATGGCATCGTTGAAATACCGTGTAGAATTATGTTATGGTGTAGGTGGATGTCACATTGAACACCTTCTGGATTGACTGTAAAGACTGTACACTTGACTGTTTTTAAGAAACAAATAATACAAGAGCCGATTGTCCAATTGCAGTGATTGCAATGAGGTTTTTGGGTGATCCGTTCATCGGATTTTGAAAATATTTTGTTTGTTTTGTTACTTATTCGATGTTGAACGAATTTGTAATCGTTTTTTTTGTGTGTATCTCCTACGGTTTATTCGATTTGCATATGTCCTAATTTGCATGTTGACGACACGTAATTGCCACCATGGGAAAGAGCACCCTTAACTTATTATTCACTCCCTTTATTGGAATTTGCAGAGCTACATTTGTATTCAAGATAAAAGGGGGGGGGGATTATAGACTTTGACTCACCCTAAGTATAAAGCCAAATTTAAGTGAAATGAATTGCATTTTTACAAGGATGCTTACATTTTATCTAAGATACAGGGTGATTCAGAACTTACCTTACAGAAGAACATGGTAGATAGAGGGTACTGAAACAAATATATTTTATTAATCATATCAATGTGTGTCATATCTCGCACTGGTACGGCGCTACACTTATTTCAGCATTATCAAGTCTCGCCCATGGCCAGCAAGATCACTAGATCTTATTCCACTGGATTTCTTGTGAGGACATCTGAAGACCTTAGTGTATGCCACACCTGTAGATCATGTCGATGTTCTTCTCCCATGGATTGTTGATGCCTGTAACACCATATGTACTATAAATGGTATACATGAACAGGTATGGTAAAAATGCTAGTGTTGTGTACAAGAAAGGGGGCATCAGTTAGAAGCACTTCTGTAATGTGCACGTTGCCCAAACATCATTGTTTGTTGTTTTTCAGTAAAGCTCAGTCATCAGAGAGTCAAGCCACTGGCCCTTGCATGAATGGGTTGCTGCAAGTGAATCAAGTGCAGCATCATACCTGTGCGAGATAGAACACACGTTGCTTAATAAAAAATGTTTAGTACCCTCTATCTACCTTATTCTTCTGTAACTTGAGTTCTGAATCACTATGTATTATGTGCTTGTGAACTATGGTCTTTGAAGAAAGAGAATATATGTATAATTTGAATACATTTCAGATGGAGTAATAATCAGTTCGAGGTAATATAGTGAACAACAAGGAGATCCGAAAAAATTTAACCAGATGAGCAGGAGTTGCAAACAAAATCAAAGCCAGACAAACATTTTCAGGATGACAGGTGACTGCATGATTAAATATTGCAAAACAATGAAAACACAAAGGAATAAGAAAACAACTGGATGATATTCAAGGCTCAGCAGCTCATCCACAGTGCAGTCCACATCATTGAAGAATGGAAGAAAGTAAAAGTCAAGGACATACACTCCAGTAGCTCACAGTGATTATGGGTGCCCCTTCGAGCATAGAAATAGCTGCTCAAAGGGATGCCCAATGATTCTGATAATGAACTGACTAAATACTTAAATATATGTTTTGAATAACTTTATGAAAACATTTCTTTGTTTTTATTGAAATATCATTTTCTAATGTACATTAAAATAATGTACAGATAATAGCCATACAAATTTTCACATTTCAGTCATTCAATATAGCTGATTGAGCAAAAGTTAAACAATGCAAAAATAAATAATAATAAACAATAATTAAAACTACAGAAAAGGGAAAAGCAAAAGCCTGAGATCTGTAACTGAGATTACAAATTA
Organism: Rhysida immarginata; assembly: GCA_023313115.1. Classification (NCBI taxonomy): domain Eukaryota; kingdom Metazoa; phylum Arthropoda; class Chilopoda; order Scolopendromorpha; family Scolopendridae; genus Rhysida; species Rhysida immarginata. The sequence goes on from JAHWFO010103670.1 coordinate 7,526, forward strand.
ATCAATCATTTAATTATTATCTTATCATAAGGCTAAAAAGAGTATTTTTAAATATCATTTCTAAAACTGGAAAAATTAGAATGTGCATTGAAACATTGATAATTATCACAGTAAAATCGTGATATAATTGGAATAAATAAAAATTCTACAAAATTCAAAATAATTACAAAATAAGGAAAATTAATTCTACATTACAACAGCCCATTCTTAATATGAGGCATGGCCAAATGGTTAATCTGCAGGGAAAGATGCTGTATTGAATTTACCGAAAAATGCTTCAGTCTTTATTGAGAGAAAACTCTGACAAAATTAGGGAGGATGATACATACAATCATTTCAACATTAAAATGTTTATTTTTTTATTATTAAATTTTAAATGGGATATTTGATTTGGATCTGAAAGAGAATTCCAATCTACACAAATGTCAAATTTTATGCAAGAAAAATGTTTTATATCAAACTTTATCTTTCTCAATATAAAAAAAATTTAAAAATGAAAATTAAATGCAATTAATACTTAATGAGCTTATAATCTAATATAAAGTAGCTACATTAAGAAAAATAAAATTTATGTTTGGACAATTTAATCTGTACTGTTGAATGTTTACAATAAATTTTTCTATATAAAAATAAGAATAAAACATTATAAAGATTTTCGTATTGTATTATCTCAAAATCAAAAATATCTGTGCATAAATTTACATTAAATGTTTACTAAATAAGCCCATAAATCACATGGGTATAATCTTGTTTGCCATACTTAAACTCTGTTCAATAAAGAAAACCTGGGCATGTCCAGTTAAATTTCAGATTTCAATAATTAGATAATGTTGAGGAGTAAACTTAATAATGTCTAATTTTAATTGACTCAATATAAAAATTCGTTAATCATTTCAGTTTAATGTCAACGCATGCTATATTCCACCATTAATTTAACTCATTTTTAGTTAGTCTAGTGGCCTTTTGATTTTTAAACTTGTCAATCAGAAGCCAGCCATATCACTGACATTTTTGAAAAGTATGGAATATATCATCACATAATTGAGCAGCAGTAGATTAATAAGGAGTGTAAAGTTAAATACTGATATTTTTGTATTGAAAAGGTATTCTCCAGAAAAGGTCTGCTTATCAGACACAGAAAAACATTTATTATACTTCTTGAATTTTTAAAAAGAAACTGCCCCCCCCCCCCCCCTCCTCTCCTCTCCAATGAAATGTTATGTATTTTGTAATATTTTATGAAGTTCAGGTTTATTGTTTTACAAAATTTTACAAAGTAAATTTTAAAAATTTTTTATTGCAAAACACTAACAGATAATTGTGACGTCGCAAATCTTCCTTGATTTTGCATTAAAAATGCTTGGTATCATGTTGTAAGAGCATCTTAAACTTTTGGCTATACCTATTACATATTAAGATCTTTTTACTTTCTAAAATTAACATCAACACAAGGGCTCAAAAAGTTTTAAAAACTTAAAAAAAAAAATTAAAGAAAATTAAACATACATTCAAAAATATATACAAAACTTGAAAATTATTAATGCTTAATGAGCTTATAATCTCAACATAACCCAGTCTTTTTACATGTTTTTGTTAGGTTGAAATATTGCTTTTATTAGTATAATTATTATTTCAGAAAAAAAATAAAGATGAACAGAACAGTCATCACAATGCAATGTAGCCTGGGATTATTTTCATCAAAGGGTATTTTGATCATAAAACATTCTAATTATTATTATGATAATATTTAATCAAACAAAACTTAAGAAAGCTAAAATTAATAAATAAACTCAATCTACTGTAGAATTAAACACCATCTTACTTTTTTTTTGTGGTTTCAAACAACTGTTCTGCTTTATTGAAGATTCAAATTATCCTGAGTTGATAATAAATTATCCTTCAATATATTAACTCTTCATGTCACTGTATGTTACGGAGAAATCTCTGAATCATACTGGTACTATTTTTTTGGTTGAACAAAAGAAAATTTGTAAATCACAAATAAAAAAATATTTGAGAAAAAAATAATTTATCTAATAAAAAAAAAAAAAACAGATACAGAAATAGTTAAATATAGAAATTCAAAGATTCCTTTACAATGTTTCCTCCTTAACTTTGGATTCTCCAAGGTAGAATTTTCCCCGAGCCAGCTATCTTTTCCCTGAAACCAATATGACAGACAAGAACTTGGTTGTCGATTTTACCCAACAAAATTCTAAAATGTTGACAGTTATTTTCATTTCTCAAAATCAGAATATTTGAAATTACTCAATTTCATAATCCCTAAATACATACTTCACGATAGGTGAAAACAAAAATATCTAAGAGACAATAAACCCCCGACACTGTTACAAAAAATTCCATCTATGCATATCTTAAAAACTGTCAAACACGCGAACAGATGCATGTCTGCAATCAAGAAAATAATTATCAAATGTTATCAAAGTACAAGTACATGCTCGTTTAATGAAACTGAAAATTTTCCCTTGCACTCTTTCACTTTAGTATACCGTACAGATTTTCTGTGCCAGCACAGTCAAGTCAACATCAAATCAGTGTCCTAAAACGCTGGTGTAACTAAATTCTATGCAATCTTGACTATTAACAAGTCCAATGATATTTTCCATGATGAGTGAGCTTCAAAGTATATGGATGATGCTGTGAGCATGATGAATTATATCACCTTAATTTTAAATTCCCATATTTCCATTCCAAGAAGTATCCAACTCTTTGTCACTTCTGGAAAGGAAGGTCCATCTGCCATTTGAATTTGAAGCTGGCAAATTCCCAAACTGATAGCCTGGAAACCAACATAGCTGACTTGGGGAAGGAACACTGTACATGTATTTTGTTTCACTTACATTATCATATCATTTAATGTATTCTTTTTCTTACAAGAAATAGAAATTAATATATAGGGAAGAATAAGAACAGATCAGAATTGAAAATAATTCAGATGGCAAAAATATTTTAATGAAGTAAAAATGTTCTTAAGAAGAGAGGAGTTGTCGATCCACTTGTCCACAATGTGTGGTAATTTTTTGTGGACAAGTGGGTTGACCGCTTTCTCTTCTTATTAACTGTAAGTAGCCACAGTTCGGTTACTCTATTAACTTAAAAATGTTCTGTTTCAAATGGATGTTTCTAAAACATAATACATGGACAAAATAACAAATAGTGTTCCTACTGTCAAAATTTAATGATAATATACAATATCAAAAGGTAAAGACATAGAAAACTTCCAATATAAAAAGATAAAAAAATATTTTCAACAGCAAAATATAAATTAAATAAAAATCTTTTACAGAGATAATTCTAAAACCAAACACGTTAATATAGGATTTTTAAAAACTTCTATATACAGTGTAATAATTTCTGAATAATTCAAGAGCAGATGAGGAAGAGTATCTGATTACATGTTAAAATTCCATAATGATTTTAGTAAACAAATCAATTCATATAATTACTGGTATTCTGTTTATTGATATTTATTCATATTTTTTGTTTTCATAATAAATATTCTTATCATTTTTCAATTAACTGTAATTATAGTATATAAGCTTTCTCTGAACGATTTTCAAGGCTCTTTACTCTTGAAAATTTTTTTATCAAAAACCATTATCAGCAGTACCACAAACTTCTCATCATGAATGGAGTCATCTTTTTCCTACTTCATCTACTTTTGAAAATATTACATTATACATATTTAGAAGATTCAAATATGCTATTCTTTATGGAATAAAAATAACCTTCCAAAAGAATAACAGTTTTTCAGACAGGATAGATAAAGAAAATGATGACTCTGTTGAAGACAAATACTCATATACATGTATCATCATATTTTCATAGTTCGCACAAATCAGATACATACAATGATTGAAATGGAAGTGAACAATACATGTCCTGGATTCTTAATTACTATAAATATGACAGGGTGTCCAAAAAGTTACTGTGCAGTGGAAATGGTGGAATGAAATTGTCATCTCAGTCAAAATTCCTGCAAACCTCCATCAAGTGTTTAAAAATATGCATTGACGGGATGACATTTCCAGCATCTCCTGTAGATAATACTACCGCAAGATTTCGCTCCACTTTTTCCACTGCACAGTAAATTTTCGGATGCCCTGTATAAATGTGCTTGTTCATTTTTTAGTAAGACTTCTAGGTCTTGAATTTATGTAATCTTGGTTAAATTCAACATTGTTCAAATCCATTTCAAGTTATGGATATTTGATAAATTAAAATTGCAAGAACTAATCATTTCATATTTTCCAACAGTGGCCACTATGCATGTTTCATCCACAGAGATCATAACAGTCTGTTATCACCATTCTTAATTCCCTTTTTTAAGAATATTTAAGAAATTTATACAGACAAGTTTACTGTGTAGACTTTTATTCTAATTTAATACAGATAATATTTATATTTGTCAGAGTCAAATTAAACTAAAAAAACAAAGACAGAGAAAGAAGGCAATATCATTGCATATCCTAAGCAATAAATGCATTTAAATTAATTACAATGTATTTAGGAGCATCTGAACTTTCACACTCCTCTTTAAAATGCAATCATATAATAAATAAATTAATTTTACTTCTTCCTGTTATTTTCATAGCAAAAGGTTGCTCTCTTCAAACCCTGTATAGTAATTTCATTCTAAGATTAGTAATTGACACTAGTATAAAAATGCACTTTAACAAATCTAAGTTAATTCAATATAAATGATATCAAATGAATGCTATGCATGCAGAAAAAGGGGAGAGGAGGGGCTCAAAAATGAACTAATTTAATTTTATTCCTGAGTTCAAAACATTTAGTTGTTCCAGATTATAAAGTTATACAGAAGGGGAATATAGGAGAAAAGGAGATAGGAAAAAAAAAAAAAAAAGGAGAGAAAGGAGAAACCATTATTTTCAGTTGTAAATCCACTCCAGTAAAGAACAGTAGATTCTATACGAATGATATGCATTTGGGTATACGGTATTTAAAAACAAAGACTGCAAATTATTAAAACAAAATTCAAAAATTTATAGATATGTTCTGAACGTTATTGAAAATAAAAATTGAAAAACACTATCACATTTATTTATTTTTTTTTTTCCTAGGGGCAATTGTGATGATAAAGTTGTTATTATTATGTGCAGCAAAGAATATCACTTTTAACACTGAACTCACCACGCAAATTGAGGCCAAAGAAACATAAGATTATGTGCTTTAGCAATGAACAGGCACAAGGAATTCACTCAGCATTCACACAACAGTTTTTAACATTTATACTCATAAAATTTTTACAATTACTGCATTTCTTTTTTTTTCTTTTAAACTGGCATAAGATATTGTAGAAAGGAACTTATAAATATTTTTTTTTCTTGATATATAATGTTTTTAAAATAATGCTCATTTGTAACATTATGAACATTGTTATTTCATTATATTCTATTTGATGACTGTCATTAAAAAAATTGCTTTAAGATGGTTAGGGTAAATTTATAGGAGATAACTTCAAAAAATAAAACCTGCACCATATGTTGCGTATATTGTTATTCCAATGTTTGTGCAAATGAATTGCACAGGGAAAGAAGATAGTGATTACAATACTTATTTAAAAATACTGTTAATTAAATATGCTCAGGGAAGGCAGTGGTTTGGTCACTATATTCTTTGTCTGTGCTTCTCTCTTTATAGCAAAATTACCCATTTTCCAGTCTTAATTTATGTTGCTTTTGAATACAGATTAATCATGCCAACTGTTATTATCATTGTTATTTAACTAAAGAACAATTTAAAAAAAAAGAGTAAACAATGTGTTGCATTTTATATCTTGAAAATATAAAACAAAATTAAAAATTACCATTTTCATTTATATTAAATTTTTTTCAAAGAAAATTAAGTATGTAACAAATAATAATTAACAGAGTGTTTCTTGAAAATCTTATACAGATGTTGTCTTTTTCTTTTTGTACTATTTTAAATTAATAATGCACATATCCCTTTGAAGCTGCCAGTTTAAGTTTGCACAAATTTCTTTATATCTGCTGAGATCCTGTAGTCTACAATAAGGAAATGCACAGTCCAAAATTTACCTCTTACTCCTTTAAAGAGCACATGGTTGTACAAGAGTACATTTGAGTCCTTATTTCTTCATACTTATCCGACATTTAAAACAGTAAAAAAAATTGTTCGGAATGTGTCATATATTTACACATCTGGGCTTTGAACAAAACACCAAATGATTAATCATCAAGGTGATCCACTATTTACTCTGAGTGAAAATATTAAAAAAAATTATTAAAATATATTTAAATTATTCTGAAGAATCCCTTTTAAATGTATAGACTGACTACCTGAGTAACAGGTCTTGTTGCATATCTGTAAGAGCATTAGTTAATTTATGAACTTTTTCTTCCATTGCTTTTTTAACAGCTCCTGTGTCTTGAAGCATTTGCTTCATTTCTTCCTCAACATCTTCCACCTAAGAAACATAATCACTCAATAAGCAACACGTTTATTTACAATCAAAGTTTCTCAGAGTGTCTCATCTAAAGTGAACCAATAGTCAACTTCTAAAATACAAATCTGACAGAGTACTTTCAATGGAAGAATTATTGTACATGTACTTTTATGTGAGGAGTTTTTATGTGTATTCCATTTCAAAAACTAATGCCATTTTCCTGTATGGAAGTCGATTTTGAAATGTGCAATGGAAACCCTATTTTAATGGTATTTTCGAATTGTACACAATATTTGAGAAATGTTTCACGCTTGGTGATTTTTCAATTCATCCAACTGTTGAGGCAGGGCGAATGCTAGGGGGTGGCAAAGAGGGTGACCGCCCAAGGCCCTGTGTTTTGTAGCCTTATAATATTATAATTAATATAATTTTCGGCCCCGCAAAATTCAATTTGCCCAAGGCCCTGCAACTTCCTAGCGCCACCCCTGATAGAGGCAATGAAAGTGTGGTGTGTTTGGATTTAAAGAAGAGGCAAAACACACAAATTCTTCATCAATTTAATCAAAAACAAATGTTGAACATTTATTATAAGTCAATGGCTTGCAATTGGTCAATATTGCTGTAAAACGAAATAGAAAAAGTGTCCAGGAATAGCAATAGGTAGCGTTTTATTGTGGAATCGACACGTTTCGAGGAACTCTCATCATCAGGATTCAGAACGACTACAAAGGAGGCAGTGGAAAACCACCCGGTTATATGGGTGATGCCTATCAATCTTACATCAGTTAGGGCAATGACCATGGGGCAAAAATCCTGTGTGTAGAAGGCTTACAATAGTAAGTAAGCAAATTGCATATATTAAATTGTGATATATAGAAGTAATAAAAAGAGGGAGGGGGAGAAAGTTATACATAAAAATAATATCAGCATGAAGTGAGACAGTATTGAGTGGCGAGCTAACAATAGGTGAAGGTAATTTACAAATTGCCAATTGTTGGTTGGCATATTAAATACATTGAATTGTGATAGTGAAAATATACAAGTAGAAAAAATATATAATAAATAAAACAAGGTACTGGGGCAAATGACCTGGTTCTGTAAGTGATCTTCATTCCACATTCACAGAATTTGTTTCATATCCTTGTTATCTTGGGGCCTGTGTACATGAACGTTGTGAAGTTGCTTTGTGACTCCTTTTCATGTTTTCATTCTGATGTTCCGTTTTGTTTTTTGGCAGACAGAGCGAGTGACATAATCTGGGAAGGAGTTTATCCTGGCTACATCGTAGGCTAGACGAATCTCATCTTCTTTATCCTTACTGGTAGCTGGGTATGTTAAGGCTCGATGGAACAAATAGTTTAAAGCTGCGGTCTTGTGTATGTGTGGATGGTTGGAGGTTTAGTTCATGATGTTACACGTAGCTGTTCGGTTTCCTATACAGGGTGATTCAGAAAGGTAGGTCAAGAATGAGATACCATGTACAGTTTGTAGCAGGGAACAAAATTTTTCCTATGAACATGGGTCCGGAAATGCATCCTTACAGAGATAATAATACGAGGTAGGAATGACATTACAGTAGGTGTTCAAAATGCCGACCCTGAGCCTCGACGCAGGCATTGAGTCTGCGGATGAGATTCTCGCGAACTCTGGTGAAGATGTAGGTGATCACGGTCTGGAAAACGCTGTTGGTAAGTCCTTTCCGCTTCAGTAGCATTACCATGTTCCTCGCCGTAGACGAGATGCATGTCCGCCAGCTTCGCATTAGTCAAGCGATCCATTGTACGTCAATGGAGTTACATGTTTCGTTTCCTCTCTTTTAAAGGAGAGAACACGAACAATTTACATGTTTAGATCCTAATTTACATGGACCCTACCATTGCCGTCCGGGTAGCGCACATCCATTCATACCTCGTACAAGTTGCATTCTCTCTGTAAGGATGCATTTCCAGACGCATGTTTATAGGAAAAATATTGTTCCCCGCTACAAACGGTACATGGTATTTCATTCTTGACCTACCTTTCTGAATCACCCTGTATATGCTGAATTCTAGTTTCTTATTAACCTCATTCTTGTAGATTGACAAGTCTAAGAAATTGATTTTGTTGTCCATTTCTTCTTCAATTATGTATAACATGTTGTTGTGGAAAGTATTAAAGGAATCCAGGACTTGGTCCACTGTTGTCGCATCACGGTTAGAGGCGATGAGTGTGTTGTCACTGTTCTTGTTTTTACCTATAGTGTTTTGAGCTCGTGCTCCTTTTTACGATTTTCCATGTTAATAATTTACTCCATCTGGAGTGCTTACATTCTAATAATAATAATAATAATAATAATAGAATATGTTCTTGACTTCCAGTAAAGGCGTGACGTATAGTTCCTCTAGGGATTGTAAGAACATCTCTGATATGATGGTGCTGATAGGCGACACCATAAGTACTCCAGTTGGTGTGCTACAGAAAGCGTCCTTAAACATGAAATAACTCTGGCTGTGAATGGTTTTTAGTGCGCTGGTAATGTCGGCATGGATGATCTTCTTCCACGTTATTGGATACAAGTTTGTCATGGATGACGCCGATTGTCTCTTCGAACGGGACATTCGTATACAAGTTCACAATGTCTAACAATATGAGTTTCAAGTTTTCGCCTACCTCCAAGTTTCCGGTGCCGTCAACGAGTTGTCTACTGTTCTTTATAACATATTTGTTGTCTAAGGGGTAGATATTTTATATGATGTTGGAAACCTTCTTAGCCATATAACAGAATGTCGTTGATCTGCATTTTACAACTGGGTGGATTGGATGCAATACATTGTGTATTTTAATAAGTGCCTAGATGCGGGGAAGGGATGGTTTGTTGCAAATAATCTTGTTGCCAAATTCCTTGAATAATTCTGATCTGCAGTTCTTAATGACTGATTTTATATCTTTCTGGAACATTGGAGTAGGGTCTTTTTAATCCAACGAAGCCGTTGTTACTTATGAACTCCGAGACCTTCTTGTCGTAGTCTTACCTTCACCTATTGTTAGCCCGCCACTCAATGTCATAGTTTGAAATTATTTTTATGTATAACTTTCTCTCCCCACCTTTTTTTATTACTTCTGTATATCACATTTTAATGTATGCAATTTGCTTACTTACTATTGTAAGCCCTCTACAGACAGGATTTTTGCCCCACGGTCATTGTCCCAACTGATGTAAGATCCGGCGATCCCAGTCATTTGCCCCAGTTTTTTTATTTTGTTTTCATTTAATGTTTCACATACCACAATTCAATGTATTTAATACGCAATCAACAATCGACAATTTATAAATTTACCTTCACCTATTGTTAGCCTGCCAATGAGCATTAACTCAGTTCATACTGATTGGTGGGCATTACTCATATAACCAGGTGGTTTTCCACTGCCTCCTTTGTACTCATTCTGAATCCTGATGATGAGAGTTCCTCGAAACACGTCGATTCCGCAATAAAACGCTACATGTTGCTATTCCTGGACACTTTTTCTATTTCATTTATTATAACAACATTTATTGTACAACCACTGTTTTATGCCTGATGAACAATTTGCGTTTTTGTTGAATATATCACACTTTCATTGTCTCTATCTCCTAAACGGTTGGGGATCAATTGGAAAAACCACCAAGAATAAACCATTTCTTAAATTTGTACACAACATTCTGAATATACCATTAAAAACAGGGGTTTCCACTATACATTTTAAAAATGACTTCCATATTCGAAAATGACATCATTTTTTTTGGAAATGGAATGCACATAAAAATCCCTCACATAAAGTACAATAATTCTTCCATTGAAAGTACTGTGTCAGGTTTGTATTTTAGAAGTTGGCTACTGGTTCACTTTAGATGAGACACCTTGCATAATACAGGTCATAATTTTCAGTATATAGGATGTCTCAGAACTCTTTTCCCAAACTTAACAGGGAGGTAGAGGGGATGTATACGAACACTTTTTACCAATAAACCCATGGTCGGAATTGACTCAGTGTCCAGCAAGGACTGCTCGGCTACCTGGACACGCATTTCCACTTTCCTTGAGAACGTTTTACCAGAGCTTTTGCAGGACATGCCTTTGGTGATTCATCGGATATGTTCTTTCAATATGATGGCGCACCTCTACATTTCACCCTCGAGGTTCGTGATTATCTGAATCTCAGGTTTCCAAACAGATGGATTGGTCGTGGAAGTCCCATTAACAGATCTAACATGCATGGACTTCTTCCTATGGGGCCAAATGAAGAATGTGGTTTATGGAACCCCCGTAGAATCAGTGGACAATCTTGTGGGGTGCATGGCAGCTGCTGCAGTGCAGGAGATGCCTGGAATCTTCGAACGCTTGAACGGTTCGATGTTACGGCGATATGAGGCCTATATTGAGACAGATGGTCATTATTTTGAACACTTACTATGATAACCTTTGCTGTAAGCTACATGATAAATAAATTTAATTACCGTATTTTTCAGAAGTAATGCCACAGCGACTGATAAGCCGCATCAGCAAAAATTTAACAAAAATTAAGAATTAGCAATAGTTAGGCCACAGCAATTCATAAGCCCCCCACCCCCCCTCACACGTCCACACAGTCGTTAAACTAAAACCCATTTTTTTATATGCTTCAATAAAAGGAATACACATTACAGTGGGGAAAAATGTTTAATTTCGTATATTTAATATATATTCTGCATACATTTTATAAAGAAATATTTTAATAATTACATTTCAAAATTTTTTTTTTAAATTTAAATAAAGTAAATATATAAACATGCAATGAAATTACTAGAAACCTTCAAGCTCTGAAGTTTCAGAATCGAAATGAAAAAATCTTCTTGAAGAGCACTGTCATTTTCCTTTTCTTCTTCTTCTACAACTTCAGGTGCGGAGATGTCTTCATAAGACAGGCCTGCCGCCTTGAATCCTGAAACAATACAATATGGCTGCACTTCCGTCCATGCTTTCAAAATCCATGAGCACACTGTACTATACGAGGCTACACATTTTGACTGAATAGCAATGTCACTCGCATCTTTCCTCCAGTGCCGAATACATTTTTTGTCAATTTCTAACTGCCTTGCTGCTGCACGATTCCCGATCTCTTTGGCCTTTTCAATTGCTGTAAGTTTAAAAGCTGTTGATTGGGCATTGCTATCTTGAATTAACCTATAAAACGCCACCCTCCCCAACATGTGATCGATACTTAACCAACGAGATAGAGAAACGATATGAAGTAGGCCTAAAATCATGGGTAGAAGAAACTTTTTTTTTTTTTTAGCTTTTGTAAAGTCTCTGCTAGTTATGCCACAGTGATACATAGGCTGCATTTAAAGTTTTTTGTATGTTTTTAATACATAAGCCGCGGCTATACTACCAAACAATACGATAGATAAAATGTCTCTCCATTTGTGGCCTGCAAGGTGATCAATCAATGTGCCAGGTCATTTCTTTTTTATTAGCAAAGAGTGTTCATATACATCCCTCTTAACTCCCTGTTAAGTTTGGGTAAAGAGTTCTGAGACACCCCTGTATAATACGCATAGTAATCAAAATAACAGTTTAAAAAATCATTGCTGCATATTATGAAAAATTGTGTATAATATTCTGATAATAAAACCAGGAATATACGATTGGAGGGGGCAATTCAAACACACTTCGGTCTGACAACTTCAAACAGTAAAACCTTGTTTTAATGTACTCAAAGGGAACTGGAATTTTGAATGTTATTCTAAAGGGAACTTTACTCTGATTCTGGGGGGGGGGGGGGCTCTCTGCAGGCTATCTATAATGCGATATAGTATTGCTTGTGTACAAAACATACAGGGTGTATCTAAACCCCTGTCACAAACTTCTGATGGTGATTCCCCACAGTGAGATAAAAACATAAGTTCATATAAATATGGTTCGGATAACGAACCGTTTATGAGATATCCACAGTTAAAAGTGAATTTCAGCAGCTGGTTTTGTACTCTGTGGATGGCAGGTGATTTGCGAGTCGGAGCCTGCTCTGCCGATTGAGCTGCTTGGTGGCTTCATGGAAGTCCAATTGTATATCTTGTAAAAGCATGGTGGTTCATATCCGTGGTAGCTCAATTGGTAAGAGCAGTGCCAGCGTTAGGCAGGGTCCCTGGTTTGAGTCCAAGTCATGGAATTTTCCCTTCCCTTTTTTATTTGTTATTGTAAAAATTGTGGGTTTCTTGATATGCTGTTCGTCATAGTTTCCTTCCCTGCCTCTCATAGAAATTTACAGAAAAGGGGAATTACTGTCAATATATCTGTGTATAAGCCGAGACTTTTCCCCCTAAAACGACCTCTTAAAATCACTTTCAGCTTATGCACTTACCACACATGAATTAATGTAACACCATCAATTTCATCTTTAAACTTTTACAGATACATGCTTTAATATGCTTTACACAATACCTTTTGTGTATTTATAATTTAAGTCTATTCACCCATCAGCAGAAAGGACCGAGATTTTTCATTAAACAATATTACTAAAACTAAATATAAAATAATTTTTTAACGATTTTAAAAACATTGTCTATAACCCATTCCTCACATTCAGTTTATTCGTGATATTCATAACTCTATTTCATTAACACAAAACATAGCCTGCTGCAGTATAATGTTGGAATTATAATTCCGACATAGAGAATTTTGACCAGGTAGCCTTTTATTCTGGTCTTTGTCAAGGATACAAATGAAGAGGCAGGCAAGACGCCTTATATAAAGAATATAGCAGAATACATAGTGATTGGTGGATACAAAATAAGGAGGCAAATGTCTAAAACATTCCATGGCAGAGTCTCTGATTGATAAAATGTGATGGACCAGTCGGGAAAACACTGGAATTAACAAATAAGGAAGGATAGAACGTACAAATGAAAATTATAAAATACGTAAAAAAAATATGAAAAATATAACATAATAAAATAAGATAAAAAAGAAACAAAATAGGTATATACACATTATTATGACCACCCCCTACGTTTCTTCGGAGTTGCCCAGCTGAGGAACTATGTCACGTATTGGGAATTGGTTAGGTGGCTATATAAGGTAGGTTTCCCCTATGTTAAAAACATATCACTCATAGCTGCAATTGGTAAAAATTGCCTTTTCCATGATTTATCAGATCTGGAAAAGGGGATGATAATTGGCTTTCGGGCCAAGGGTGGCAGTATTTCAGAAACCACGCAGTTTGTGAACTGTTCTCGTGCTGCTGTAGTTAAAGTGTACCATGACTGTGAAAATGGGACCGTTCAGAATAAACAGTATGGGAAATGTGGAGCACCACGTGCCATTGACGAGAGAGGTGAACATCGGCTGCGAAGGTGTTTCAAGGTCAACTGAAGAGCTATAGTGGACCAACTTACTGCTCAAACCAATGAGGGTGCTACCAGATATGTCTCTAAAACCACAGTACAGAGGACCCTGCTACGTATGGGCCTCTGCAGCAGACGGATGGTCACCGCACCCATGCTGACGAAGGTTCATCGCCAAAAATGGCTTCAATTTGCCCAATAGTGCAGAAACTGGACCACTTCTGACTGGAAAAAGGTTACCTTCTCCGATGAGTCACAATTTCTGCTCCACAGAAGTGACAGCCGTTGGTGGGTGCGGCGAGAAACCTCCGAAAACAAGCATCCTGCAACCATTGTTGGACGAATTCAGGCTGGTGGCAGCAGCGTCATGGTGTGGGGAGTGTTCTCATGACATTGTCTGGGCCCACTGATACCTGTGGAAGGCACTCTCAACCGATTCGGTTATTTATCCATAATTGCAGATCAAGTACACCCAAACATGGGCGACCGTTTTCCCAGAAGGGGATGGCACGTTCTAGCAAGACAATGCAATGTGTCATACAGCTGCAATTGTTCGGGGGTGGTTTGAGGAACACGACCAAGAGTTCCAAATACTACCCTCGCCCCCTAATTCCCCAGAACTCAGCCCAATCAAGAACCTTTGGCATCACCTCGATCATCATGTGTGTGCTATGGAACAACCACCGCGTACCCTTCAGCAACTATCGGATGCTTTACAGTCTGCATGGCAACAGCTACCAGTACAAACCTATCAGAATATTATTGACTCACTCCCACGCCGTCTAGCTGTTGTCCGTGCTGCTAAAGGCGGTTATTCGGGATATTAGCTGGTGGTCATAATAATGTGACTCAACTCTGTAAAAAGGCTACAGTAAATCGGCAATGGGTGTCAGCCTGGAATAGATGTAAAAAATCATTTGTGTACTGATCAACTCATCTGGTGATGTACGTTTGGCCTGAATATTTCTACTGCTTCTAACATAGTGGTCTTGAAAGGCTCATCAGAGAAGTGGACGATGGACGTAACATCGTTGTGTTCGCAGGGTTTATGTCCCTTGTCCAGGTGGTGGGCAGAGTATTGCTATTTCTTATATTTTTTTTCAAAAAAGAGTCAATGTGCTCTTTGAATCTGGTGGTGAAATTGTGAGTACTTAAACCGATGTAGAAGAGTATGCATATGCCTCCTTATTTTTTATCCACCAATCACTGACTATGTATTCTACCATATTGTGTATACAGGGTGAATACAAAAGTCTGAACCCCCCTTTTATTTTTTGAACCGAAGCAGATATGTCAATTTTGATGAATCCAATGAATAGGAAGTTGTGGGTGGCCTATCCCATGGTGCACTTTTCATCATCTCAAAAACCGTAAGGGATAGAGAAAAAAACCCACTTGCAAACTTGTTCAGCATAAACAAACAAACCAAACAAAAAAAAAAGTCATCCAAATCGAACCAACCAATCACCCACAATCACCATTTCATGTTGACCATTTCCGGAACAGTGTAGCTTGCCATCCTGGAATTGTTCTGTCTTCTGTGTGCTGAAACATGCCTTTTATTTGCTTTTCCGCAAGAAAGTGAATGTGAGTATGGTAATTTATGTTAATTTTTTAATTTGCATGCTTTACATGGTGGAAATATAAACATTCAGTTTTCCTTGTGCAGTGAGACTGTTTGTAAGCTACGTGATTGTGGGTGATTGGTTGGTCCGATTTGGAAGATTTTTTTTTTGTTTTGTTTGTTTTTTTTATGCTGAACAAGTTTGCAATTGGGTTTTTTTCTCTATCCCTTACGGTTTTTGAGATAAATTTTGAATGTGTCCTAATTTGCATATTTAGGATGATGAAAAACGCACCATGGGATAGGCCACCCACAACTTCCTATTCATTGGATTCATCAAAATTGACATATCTGCTTCGGTTCAAAAAATAAAAGGGGGGTTCAGACATTTGTATTCACCTTGTATAAGCATCTTGCCTACCTCTTCTTTTGTATCCTTGACAAAAGCCCAGAATAAAAGGGAAAACCAGTCAGAATTCTGTGCGTTTTCTTTTCAGCTATGTACAGCAAGGCCTTCATCATCTTTTTCTTAACAGAAAGGAAAAGCATTAAATGACAAAATTATTAGTCATTTAACTGTTCAGGGGTTTAGAGAATGGAAAAATATAGTTCAAAAAATGAGAGTAATCAAATCAAACTTAATTTCTATTTTTTTTTTAATACAGAAAACTAAGAAAAGTTGCTTAAATGGAGCTACCGGTAAATTATTCAATAAATGAAGCAAGCATAAAATATTTTAAGAATGAATAGGATATTAAATCTGAAAAATATAAAAAACACTTTTTTCCCAATAAATTAAGGCCTTTATTTAAATTTTTTGTGATATTTAAAATGCAAATGAAACCTTTTTATATGCTCGGTCTATCTCTTTTTGTTTCTCAGCTATTATTGCATTTAATTTTTCATCATATTTAATTCTCTGATCTTCCATTTCTTTATATAATACATCATCACGAGAACATAATTTTTCCATTGTAATCCTGATTAAAAAATGAAAAAAAAATGTTAAAGTTACATAAACAATTTTTTCAATTCATAAATAAACATACACATTTAAAAGCCATTTTACCTTGCAGATTCAACAGCTCTATCACGCTCGTCTTGAAGTTTACGTTCTTTTAATTCCCAGGATTCTTTCATCTGGCGAACTTGGACTTCAAGACTGCTTATCATTTCTGCCTTCTCTTTCCATTTTGTACTCATACAACTGTAAACAAGTTTTAATTTTGTAAGATCAATTTGCTCTTAAAATCAAAATAATGAGTCACAAATGAGTTAAGCAGACTTTAAAAATGAGTTAAATCAACAAGGCTTAAATAAAAACAATTTAAATTATAAGTATCTGCATAATGGTCGACTTTGCTTGTAAATATTATAAAATAAGGACTTCTGAAATTAGCAAAGGGTAGAATCTTTAATTGCCTACGCGTTTCGTAATAATTACATCTTCAGGGAAACAATACAACTACAATTGAGGCTGATCGCGGTCACAAATTTATGGACATACCCCACCAATTGAAATGCAAATTTCAACCGTGGGGTTTAACGAGGAATGTTATTCGTCCGAATTACAAAGTTCATGACTCATACTGCCATGTGTAGATAAATTATATAATCATAAGTTAGCTGTTCATAGAAAATAAAATAAAATAAAATAAGATAAAAATAAAACAAAATTAAAGAAAAATAAACAAAATCGTTAGATAACATAATACTAAAAGGCTATTAGAAGCGGAGTAATCATCGTGATAATCGATATTCCAACAATCGAT
>JAHWFO010103670.1:24661-58509 GCA_023313115.1 Rhysida immarginata
TTTTGTTTTTCTTTTTCTTCCTTTTCTGGTTGTTTAATTTGCTTAGTCCGATTCATTATTGTTTTCGTAATTGCATCCGGGCCACGTGAACAATAAAAATACTCAAAATACATGTACGCGTACAACAAAAAGAAGTGTCCACAATCTAAACTTCATATTGTTTTGAGTTCATCTGTACCAGAAGATTCTGGTGCTGTTTCCAACAGTCTCCTTCCTGTAATAATGCTGGTGGAATCCCGAAGAGAGTTTGGAAGAGGAGCTCGGACTGGATGTTAATGGATCGTTCGAACTGGCAGGATGTTTCGTTAAAAACTGCGTAATGGTCGGCTGTAACGTTTTCTTCATCTTCAACGAGGACCTCCAACTCAATTTCTAACGAGCAGGATTTTCGGGCCCGCTTTCTTCCTTCGGTAATTATACTTTTTTTACGTTTCGGTGGCATTTTAAGTCCTACAACAATAAATCTTTTAGCAAACACATTAGAAACTCAGCTGATCTTGTCCAAACTGATGTATAGCAATCTTATCATTCATAGATAGCCAGTGATGTGCTATGTGTGCACAAACAGAGGGATAGGAACAAAACAAAACTCAAAAACGAATTCAACTCCTAACAAAAATAGAAGAGCTTTCACATGTTGGCGATCGATGGTGCTACTAAATGAAAACCGCGTATATCCGAAATCGCGGATACCGAAATCGCGTATAACAGGATCTACCTGTATACAACAATTCCCTACAACGAATGTAACCAGAGATATGTGCTGTTTTACGTGATGAGATGTGCGAAATTTTGATAATTTTGGTAATTAATTATGACTAAATATATTTTTATCTGGCAAATGAAACTGTGCATGCCTTATATTGTATCCACACTAGAATATGCGTGGAATGACTCATATTCGCACAGGCCTATGTCTTAGAAAGAAAAGGTTTTTTTCTGTCGGGGTGGAGGTAACTTTTATTTTTTTAAGGGAGGTGTGGGGGATTAAAATCCTTAATAACTCCTAAATGGCTCATCAAAGCCAAACAATTTATTTACAAAATTATTTATTTCAATGAGGGGTATATACATGTCAAATTTATTAACTCTTTGCTGCTCTGAATAGTGTGCTGGTATGAATGCTACAGTCATTTCTTCATTTTTGAAAACAATTAATAGCTCTTAAAAGGCTGAACCAATTCTCATAAATAATACAAAGCAAATCAATCTATTAATTTCATTTGGTTCTGCTATTTGCTGTATCAGCGTCACCTGCCTAAAATTGATTACCCACGTACATACATATAAATAAAAACATTTTTTTTGCAAAATTTCAAAATATCTTCTTGAATCATGAGCTTTTAAATCGATTTTAGTGAAAAAAAAATTTTGAGTTGGGAAAATGAAAGCATAAGCCAGAATGCAAAGACAGTGGTTGGTCAAAATTAGAAGTTAGTAAGTGCTTTGAAACATGGATTTTTTTGATGAACAATAATGATCCTACTCCCTGCGTTAAAAATTTTAAATAGCACAACAACCTATATTTCTAATTCATCCTCATGAAATATTAATTATCATTCAATGGTACTGTTATAGCAATAGGCAAATATGATATCTTAATAATAAAATCAAATTTTTTCAGATTTATTTTTTCTATAGTATGTCTAAGAAATGAGTGTGTGCTATTACATGTATTTAAAACATTTATTTCTGGAAAATGAGAAGATAAATTCCAGGCAGAGCTATACTGGGTGTCTCACCTAAAGTGAACCAATAGCCAATTCTAAAATATAAATCTGACACAGTACTTTCAATGGAAGAATTATTGTATTTTTATGTGAGGGGGTTTTAAGTGTTTTCCACAAAAAAACAATGCCATTTTCGAATATGGAAGTCAACTTTGAGACGTGCAATGGAAACCCTTATTTTTAATGGCATTTTCAGATTGTACACAACATTTGAGAAATGTTTTATTCTTGGTGTTTTTTCAATTGATACAATCATTTAGGAGAGAGAGAGGCATTGAAAGTGTTGTGTGTTTGGATTTAAAGAAAAGGCAAAAAACGGATTTTTTTTTTTTTTTTTTTTTTTTTTTTGCGTTTCCCGCAAAACTTATGCTTCACGTTAGCCCATACATTTTCTATGGGATTGGCATCAGGTGACTGAGACGGACAATCTAACTGTGCAATGATGTCATGTTGTGCCTTCCATTGCATGCACAGCCTACTAAGATGTTTTGGGTCATTGTCCTCTTGAAGAACCCACTTTGTATTTGTCCTTCCATACAACCTTTTTTAGATTTGGCTCCTTTTTTGAGCATTCAAATTTCCAATAAAAATGCGCAAATTCCCAAATTCAGTTTTTGAGAAGCAATCCCAGGCATATGCCTTTACAGGGTACTTAATGGTGCAGTATAATGTTCTGTTTGTAAGGGATGCCCATGCTTGACGTTTGGAATAATGCAACCAAAACGAGGATTCATCCGAGAAAGGGACATTGCCCCAATCATGATCCATATTTTGCTGTCCCCATTGGAGATGTTTCTTCACAGTACTCTGCCATTTTAAGTTTTTCTTCCGCAAACAACTTTTTGTTTTCTCCAGAGACAACTTAGTACCTTTATATCTCAGTCTTCCCTTTTCTTCTCACAAAGTTATTTGTGGATTCTTCAGAAACGTCTCCTTCCAGGTTTGACTCCTGCAGTTAAATCTCATGTTCTCCTGAACCAGTATCATTATTTTTTTTGTATAGTTTTTTTCATCTTCCTCCATCTAATGTTTATTGTGGATACTCTGCAAGGTAAGATATATGGATATTGTTAATAGTGAAATCGCTTTCTACATCCCACTTTAGTTTAATAATCCACTGCTTTCTGATAAAATATTTTCTGGAAAATCTATTCCAGGTTAAAGGGGAAGTAAAGCTTTTTTTTTTTGCCCTTGAACTTACTGCATCATGATACAAAACAACTCCATCGACCCCTTTCTATTTTTTTTCTAACTAAAGTATTGGCGTTCTTCATATTACCAATAAAAAATATTAGCAGTAGACCTTCACCATAGCTCCTAGATAGTAAATATAGGGGGTTATGCTTTGACAGTCCCTGAGTTGCGGTTATAAAAATTATCGCTAGATAGCAGAGCAGCATTGTAAACTTGTGAATTGGTTTGAACAGTTTCATATATTTCGCACTCACTGCTGTTTCATAGTCGTACTAAAACTCTTTGCATTCAAATTAGCCTGCTCATGCAGCATACAGTACAGGAAATGATAACCACTGTTGCCACAAAGACTTTCCCACTCTGTGTTGCCAAGAAAGTTATAGCACACACTAATTTCTTAGACAGACAGTAAAAGGAAATAATACAAAGGGAGCAATAAAATTGACAAATGATAGGCATACTTTTGTTCTTTTTTATAATCAATTATCTGTGATTGTTGCTCTGCTAACTGTTGCTTTAATTCTTCTTTTCTTTTTGTGATGGATTCAACTGCTTGCTGAAAATTATTTGAAATGTAAATACCGGTAAAACATTCAGATTAATAATACTTAAAAGATTACATGAACTGTTTACTGCTAATTTTAATTTTAAAAAATCATTTAAATTACTAAAAGTTCTGTCCAAAATCTAGAACAATGAAGTTGTGTATTCACCTCTTGCAAGCTGGAAGACCACCATCTGACAAGAGAATTGAGAAACTACATTTGGAGTTACACCTGCTATCAGTGCTCTCTGTGCACACGAATTGTTGTTTGGGATGAAGTTTTTTTTTTTATCAGATATGGATTTCAATGTATTAACAATCATACAGGGTGTAAATGGACGACGTTTCACAAATTTAAGGATATGTAGAGGATGGTGTGGTGAACATTTTTTATTAATAAACCCATATTCCCAAATGAAAAGCGACAGAGCCACAGCTTGTCTGATGTCCTGGTTTGTCAAGCATTGAACTAGGCACGTTTACTACGATGCCCCCTGTCATTGCATCTTGTAGGCCTTATGCAGACTGTCAGCTCGCAGGCTATTTTCAAATGGTACCATCCGGATGCACAGCACATTCTCCAATCACATAATCTTGCATATCAGGTTGGTACGAAATTCCCGTTGTTAGTTTGGTACGAAATTTTTTTGCGCTCTACGTTTTGTGCTTTACCCAATTACTTTTCGTTCGTTTGCTTCTTTTGTGTTTGTTTATTAATTGTTTTGAAACCTTGTACGCTTTATCACGGAGATTGTTGTACGTATTTCCTGATGTTTAATTGTAATAACCTCGGTGAGGAAACCAAGCTATTTCCTCACAGTTTTTTTTTGTTTTTTTTGCTCTTCCTTTTTAAAAAAATTGGTATTCAACATTTTTAAATTGTTGCTGTTTATTGTAATTTATTGTTCCTTTTCCTTTATTGCTTTTTCAAAAGCTTTAAAAATTAAAATTAAAAAAAAAAATACGTAATGCGGCCAATTTACATGATTGGCAAACTTACCCACCTTTACCCTACCTTTCAGCAAAAGTGCTGCACCTGACCAATCATTACAACGGTCGCTGGACGGTTCCATTGGAAATACGTTCGTGTGTTAGGTTTCACGCTCGAAATTCCAATGCAGTGACAACACAGTAATTCAGACAGCCAATCCACGGTTTGATGCAAAGTTTGGGACTAAGGGTTTATTAATAAAAAATGTTCACCACATCATCCTCTACATATCCTTAAATTTGTGAAACGTCGTCCATTTACACCCTGTATAGTAAACAAACAAATGATTATTAAGGGTGAAAACCTTCTGAAAAGTATCTGCAATTGTTTCTCTCTCTATTACAACCAACATCACTACAGCTATTTTTTTTATCAACAAAAACAAATCTGTTTGTATTACAACTTCACTCCCACTCAAACAACTAACAAACATGAAGCCAATATTCTGGTTTTGCAAATCACTAGTGGCTACCTCATACTGCATTGTTACATTGAGCTCACTGGCATGCACATGTCATTTTTATTTATTTAGGAATTTATAATTCGGTTTAGTGCCATACTGCTGATTGCATTGGAATTTACTATATTCGAAAGAAAATTGGGTGAGTAGGCTGTGACAAAAACATTTTTACATAATTCTGACAGATTTGTTTATATCATCATTCGCAATCAAAGTTAATAAAACTTTTCATTTGTTGATTAAAACATTGGTATAATTTATTAATAATTTTTGTGAATAATTGCTACTAGTTTTAAATATTTTATTTACTGGATATTATTTGTTAAAGGTGTTAAATTTTGAAATTATCATACTTATTACATTTTACACTGTAAAGTCAATAAATCATGACAGTTGTAATGCCTTTAACTTTTTGTCTTTAAATTTATAAATTACAGTACCTATATCCTATGGTAAACATAGACATTTAATTTGCCACACCATTTATTATTTCCTAGATTAGTACCAATGACCACTGTGTGACAGTATCATCAGAAAAATCTTCAGCCAGGTCAGGAATTACAGAACCGGCAGAGACCAATGATTCCTCATATTTTTTTTTCAGTTTTTGTACTGCTTATGTTGTGCACCCATCAAATTTGGATAGCTGGCCAGGTGGCTGAGAGGGTTGGGGATTAGGCTTTCCATTTCTCAAATCCGTCAGGTTGCAGGTTCAAATCCTGCCATGGCCATGAATGTTTGTGTTTGTCCCCGGAATGCATAAAAGAAAATAATCATGTTGAATTTTCGGACTGTGTACAGATATTAGTCACGTTAGTCAAATGACTTAGCTGTCAACGCACCCATAAAACCTAACAAAACAAACATAAAATCAATCAAACTTGGATTACAGTTTTTCCGCATGGGATGGATTGCTCAAATCTCTATAAAGTCTCAAGTCTTTATAGTTACACAGCCATTGATAAAATGTTGGCTACAAACTTTAAACCATTTTGTCGGATTCCAAAATTCAGTTTCTTCCTCACTGAAAAATGCAAATGAAACATTGAAACACATACATTGATAGTGATAATATCGATGTACCATTCTGATTCTGCATTTGGCTAGCTAGTTAGCAAGCAATATTCAGCTTCAATTAATTAGACTACAGTGTGTTGTGGATTGATATTTAAAAACATTAGCTATGAAGACAACTTAATTTTTTTCTGTACAATGCAGTTATCCATTTTTTCTCTGATGTGGGAAAAAATCGCAGATGGAAAAGAAAAAAAAAATTGTTCATTCTAAAAAAAATCCAAAAAGTTGGTATTTCCTAGCATATTGGATGTCCAGACAGTATCGTATAAGGATATGAGACCTCTTCGTAAATGATTTCTGTGGTCAGGAATGTTTGTTTTGTTTTGCTTTCCTCTCCAAAAATACTTTCTCTAAACTACCGCTTCATGGCTTAACAGTCGCATTTGCAAGAGGCGAATATAAAAGAAAAAAAAAATTTCTGTGGAGGACTGACAAATACATTAACAATACTTATACATCCGTTAAAGTTAATTGCTTAATCTTTTCGTTAATATTTATATAAATGTGAACAACCTAAAAATATGGTTACCTGCAATTCATGATTAATTGCAATTTGAACAGCTAGTTGATCTTCAACTGCTCTCTGTTCTTCAGAACCTGTATCTTTCACTTGTTTTAATTCCTCTTCTTTGTCTTTAAAATTCTGTAATTTAAAATTGATATTAAAAAAAAAAAAAAAGGAAGAAAGTTAAAGATATTTTTATTAGTTTCTTCAAATAAAACCAATTTAGATGAAAATATTTCAGTTTGTTATGATGATTAACCTTTTTTAATTTCCTAATTGTTTCGGTTTGTTCTTCGATTACTTTAGTTTTTACTCTTAGTGCATCAACTTCTCGCTAGAAGGAAGCAAAATAAAATAAGTGAAATTTATTATGAATAATAAAGAGATATTCATATACAGATATCCAACATAATTGACAAAATAATGGAAACATTGCCATTTCCGACTACTCCTGCTCATAATGGTTCTGCCCAACTGCTTTGCATAATGATCATCCTTTGTTTTCCCTGATTAGCGTGGACCTTGTACAAGTACATTTGTACCTAAGTATCCCTTTTGGTATCCATCATGTCAGATCTGACAGACTTGCAATGAGGACAAATTGTTGGAGACATGCTAAATGCTCCTGTTCTTTTACAAAGTTGCCCTGTTACCAGGAGTACTAGGAGTACTAAGTCTTGTCCACAAACCATACATGGAAAACACATGGTGGGTTGGAGGGGGAAATTGCTAAATAAGGGTGACAAGGGAATTAAACATTTTTTTAAATATAAAATATAAGAAGATTAAACAAAAATAAAAATAATGATAATAACCCCATTTTATTATTGTAACACCTTCCACAATAATGTAAAAGGTTGTATGGCCTTCGCCCACCAATCAAAGCAAGGATACTCTGCTTCTGATTGGTGGGCTTAGTCATCATTGTTGTACTATCATTGCCCTTTATCCTAGTCTTTGTATACTTTGCCTGTGATGATGATGTAAAGTTGAAACGCATTGGCTTTAATAAAAAATGAGGTGTGCTCACCACCCGACTTTCTTATACGTAAATGTCCTGGTCCAAATACAGAAAAAAATTAAACTGCCTAAAATGGCTACTTCCGATAGAAATTTTGAAAATTTCGTTAACAAAAGTTGTTTAAAATTAGCTTCTAAATACTTTGTATACTTTACAAATTTTCCTATACTGCCTTATTTCGTCTATATTAGCAAAAAACTGGATTTTGACAAGAGTAGAACTGGTACTTCCAGTTGGAATTTTGAGAAATTTTCAAAAGTTGTTTAAAATTGTAATGTAACACTTTTCAATTCCTTATAAATTTTCATAAACCCAATGGTTGACGAGATATTTCAAAATTTATATTTTGGCGTTGGATTAAACTGATACTTCCGGTTCATCGATTCCACTGGAAAACTAATCGGACCTTTCGAGGAAGATTATAATCTTAAGTTTAAAGTTTGGTCTCGATAGCTTTAGCCATTTGGATGCTATCGTGGACACACACACAGTTTGACACACAGAAAGACAGAAACACAGACATTTTCCAAAAACCACTTTTTTGTAATCTAGGTACCCTAAAACGTGAAGATCAGTGAAAATCTCGAGGTTGAAATTTTTAGTGATTACAATACTTCCTTATACTATGTATAAGAAAGTAAAAAGTATACCGTGTTGCTGTATCCAGTCCTAAACGTACAATAAATTTTGTATCTTGGCTCTCTTTGACTTTAGAGCAGTGGTGTTCGACCTGTGGCCTACCACCAGGTTTGCATTGGCCCAAATTACTACTGTATTGTCAGTGTCCATTTTCATAATTAAAGCTTCTTGAAACAATATCTAATATCAAGCATTTCACAGGAAAAATAGACTGAACCATCATGATCATAAGTAAAAGTGATACCGAAAAAGTAAACAAGCATTTTTGCATGAATATACTTCCATAAAATCAAGAAAAGTAAACTTTTAAATCATATACCATGTTTTCTGGATTTAAGTTACTTTTTTTTCTAAAATTTTGGATTGCAGAGTCCTGATACTAATACAGTGAATGAGACTTTTATATGAAATTTAAATGAAAATTCAAACGTTTTTGTCTCGATATCTTTAAAAAGGTCGGTTAGTAGCCAAAATTGATGGAAGTATACAATAGCATCCCTTAACTTCTTTGGCCGATATCATTAAGATTGGTTGTGTTCATGTTTTGTATTTATTACAGTGTCAGCTCTAGTTAATGAGCAAATAATTTGCCTTACTTTTTGAACTTATTTATTACAGAGTTCATGCAGAAAAAGAGATTCCAAAGTACCTTGCTGGCCATTTTGAATTGCTACTAAGAAAACCCAAAATGTCGCAGCTCAAATACTGTAGAGAGTTTATCAATCATTAATCAATCATTATCAATCATTAATTATTAATCATGTTTATTTAGGAATTATGGAAATTAAAGGATTATTATTGGTAAATAAATTGTAGAATGTTCTAGAAAGTTTTTAATTTTTGTGCCACATAATGCGACTTATACAGCAAATATGACTTGTATATTGTTTTTTCATATTTTTTTTTGAATTTTCCTTGGTGTGACTTAAAGTGCCATGGCATTCCATTCATACAGTAAACTAATAGTCCCCTATTACTTATTTTTAGTGTCTCATAGTTCGCTTTATTTCTCGTTATTTCTTTACTGGCTGAATATCCAGAAAATAAAAATTTAAGGGGTGATTCTTTGGATATTTTCAGATGATTTTTGGAATGCCGCTTTGTTTTGAAGGTTCAGGGTCGAATTCCTGAATTATGACTACCTGCCTAATAACCCGGATACCCTCCTTTTGCATCTAAAACAGCAGCTAGGCGACGAGACATGGACTTAATGAGTGCTTGGAAGGTGGCAACAGGAATCTGTGTCCATGCAAAGAGCAGAGCATCACGTAACTCATGAAGATTACAGGGTGCAGGATCTCGCTGCCTGATGTGTCGATTCAGATGTTCCTACAGATTCTCGCAAGGATTAAGAACCGGGGATCTGGAGGCTAGGGTAGTAAGTGGAACTCATCCTTAAGCTCCTCGAACCATGCACGGAAAATTTTGGCCACGTTGAATGTGGCATTATCCTGTTGAAAGATGCCATCATTCGCAGGATATACAGTTGCCATGTAAGGATGCACCTGGTTGGCAACGATGGATAAGTATGCACAGCTATTAACAGTACCTTCCAGAGGAAGTAATATGGACCCAAAACATGCCATGAAAACATGCCCCAGACAATTACACTGCTTCCTCCAGCTTGTTGCTGCCCAACAATGGTTTCGGGTATTTGTTTTCAGATGTCTCCCGGCAGATATGCCAGTGTCCTTCGATACGATGCAATAGAAAGCATGACTCATTGGAAAATGCACTCTGTTTCCACTGGTCTAGGATTCAATGTTTGTACTGCAATGCAAACACACATCGTTTCTTGGCTGACCAGGTGGCCAGGAGGGCTAGGGGGTAGGCTTTCTAGTTCTTGAGTCCACCTGGTCGTGGATTCGAATCGTGGACATGGATGTTTGTGCTTGTCCCGGGCTGCGTACAGATATAACTTGTGTAAAAGCGTAGAATGACCTTAGTAGTCGATGCCAAAAATTATAATAATAATAAACCAACATCGTTTCTTGCGATGCACACTTGTCAACATGGGTGCTGGAATCAGACGTCTGCTGTGGAGGCCAAGTCGCACAGTTGTTCTCGATAGCTTTCTGCTGCATTCCTCATTCATTTGGGCAGTCAATGTATCGACCGTAACATGTCAATCACTCTTCACCAGCCTTCACAAGCGCCACTCACCCTGTTCATTAATAGCCCGTAGTCCCCTACAGTTTTCATGCCTGGAATGCACATCTTGTCCATTCTTCCATTCATTGTACACCTTCACTATGGCACTATGCGAACAGTTCACGAAAGCTGCGGTTTCCGAAATGCTGCTGCATTTTACACAGTATCAATGATCATACCTTTTTCAAGGTCTGTTAGGTCGCGTGCTCTACCCATGACGGTGACTATTGCTGTAAGAACTGTTCCTCTGAAACCAGCTTTATATGTCTTCCAACAGACAAGTTTACCCCCCCCCCCTGTGAATGGGCATAACCGTATTTACGTAAACCTACATGGCAGTCATAATTCAGTGACACGACCCTGTATAAGGCCGATAAAGGTTTTTCAACAAAAATAAAGTTTGTTTGTTTTGTTTTTTTGATATCTTTTAACTCTGATTACCAAAATCAACTGTTTCTTGCAGTCATACCAGGTTGGTATAGATATTGAAGTCAGTTTACTCGTGGATTTACACTAATCCAATGCAAAATGTAGAAGATTTGAGAAATCGGATAGTTGATGGATGTAATGCAATAAGAAATAACCCCAGGATTTTTGAAAGAGTTCGGTAGTCAATGAGGAGAAGATTGGATTCATGCATCCTAGCTAGTGGTAAACATTTTCAGCAGTTATTGTAGATTAAGAAGCTTTACACATGATACTGTATTAGGTAATAAAAGATTGTTTTTGTCGAAAAACCTTTATCACCCTGTATCTTCGAAACAAAGTGGCTTTCCAAAAAACATCAAAGGAAAAAGTGGCTTTCCAAAAAACATCAAAGGAAAAAAAGATTCTTAAAATAACCCAAATAATCACCCCTTGAATCTTTGCCGCATGTTTAGTAAACACCCTGTATAAAGGTGCATCTTATAGTCCAGAAAATACGGTAGATTTTTCTTTTTCAAATATTTGTTTTTTTCCTTCATGATTATTGTCATAGATAATTGTTAATTCTTGTCATAGATATTCTTTATATATTGCAAAAATAAACATGTGTGGTTTGCAATGGACATTATTTTTTATGAAAATATAGTACTAGAGAATTTATATGTTGAAAAGAGAAAGCAGCCAGAATGATAAGTCAATTCTTTTCCTTTAAAAATAAAAGTTACAAATATAAATTTACTAATATTATCAATCTCTAATAATATTTTTTCAAAATAGATTTGTAAATATCACACCTCCAATTGTTTTTTCAACATTGTTACTTGTACTTCTAAATCTTCTATTTTGGATTCCAATTTGCCTCTATCATGAGCAATATTAGCACCTACAAACATAAATAAATCTTAATTATTGTTTAACATTAAGAATATTAAACTTAAATTAATGAAAACAATAATTACCGTAATTTACGATAATAACGCTGCAGCTTATGCATTAAAAAACTATAAAAAATGCCTATGTGGCTTAACTATCGCTGCGGCGTAACTACTGTTGTTTTTTTTTTTCCTAACAGCATGACAACAAGGATTTTTTGAAAACTGATACTGCTTTGATGTGATGAAGTTGCATTCTGTCTTGATGAACTTCATACAAAATAAGTGTAAAATATACATCACAGAGCTTTAATTACCCTGTATATACAATGAAATTATATATTAAATTAATTCACATTTTATTTGAATTTCCCGTCACCAAAAACAAATATGAAAGTAACTTCTCAATATGAATGGCAACTTCAACATTGCTTCGATGTGATAAAGTAGCATTCTGTTCTGCTGAACTTCAAATGAAATTAGCATATAATATACATCACAAAACTTCAATTAAACTGTACATACAATGTATAGATCATTATACATTAAATTAATTCACTTTTTTATTTGAATTTCCCGTCGCCAAAAACAAAAATGAAAGTAATTTCTCCATATGAATGGCAACTTCAAAATTACTTCGATCAACGAAGTTTCGAGCTGCTTGTTTACCATACAAAATCTATTACTGACGATAATGATGAAAATAAAGAAAATGAAGAAGAATGTTTTAATCTTCAAGAAGAATATCTGACTTTTATTTTTCATTCCGATTTTGAAGGTTTCGAATAGGGTAATGATTTTCATTTATCTATTGTAAACCAATAATATTGTAAACCATTCTCGAAGGCGCAAAACATTCTTGAAGTTCAATTTTATGTATTTGATTAATTTTGCATGTATTAAAATACTATACATTTTGGTGAAATCATTAACGAATTTCATTTATTTGCACACCAAACACCCCCGAAATGAATGTGTGGATGGGAGTTACACAATCAAAGGTCTATGGGCCCTTCATGTCTGCCGAGGGGACTATCAATGGTACCATGTACCTCAACATGTTGGAACAATTCCTGGAGCCACAGTTGCGAGATGAAGGATTTAGGATACCGTTGTGCTCCAACGGGATGGGGTACTACCCCATTTGGCCAACATCGTTGGCATTACCTAAATCGCGCATTCCCAGACAGATGGATTGATCAGGGCTCGCCAAGACTGTGGGCTCCACAGTCCCCAGATTTGACCCCCATGGATTTCTTTGCGTGGGGTTTTATCAAGTCCAAGGTGTACCAGGTCAGGATTCCGCACCACTGCACAGCTGAAATAACAGATTACAGCTGTGGTGGAGGACATTACACCGGCTATGTTGCGCAATGTTTTCCGGGCCACGGTGGAAAGCTGGGAGCTATGCCGGGATGTGCAAGGGGGACACATTGAAATGTACTAAGAATGTGTCCTGGTATGATATCTGGTTGATGCGTACTGCAATTGCTGCAATAAAACGGATTTTTCACCAAAATGTATAGTGACTTTATAATCACCCTGTATATATATTGCTCTTAAATTAAGCCAATTCGTTTTACCTTTACACGTCTATCATAAAGGGGAGTGCGTGTGGCATAACTATCACTGCGGCAAATCTTACATTTTTTTTTAGAAAAAGATGAATTTCAGCCCTGCGGCCTATCCATTGCTGCGACATTATTACCATAAATTATTTTTAATGAGGGACAACTTTTTTGTTGTTTTTTTCTTCTAAAATTACATTATTTTCTAAAATAAAATTTAGGTTAAAAAGTAAAAGACCTTGTTGCACCATTTCTTGGTTCCACAGTTTTTTCTCAGCTTTTAGACCTTCAATAACAGCTTCCTGAGCTAATAACTGATTTTCTAATTTATTTTTCTCCTTGGTCAGCATATCCAATACTAAGCCATTCCTTTGCAATTCTTGAAGTTGTGTTTCTAATGTCTAAAGAGAAATTACGGTATAATTTAATTAGCATGTAGTTTAATTTTCTTCATCATTCTCATTAACAACGAAATTCTAAAGAAGCAAACATTTTGTTATAAAGGTAAATGAATACCTTAACTGTCATTTGCCCATCTTGCTTTGATTTCACTAATTCAGTAATCCGTGATTTTTGTTCTTTAACCATCTACCAATATAGCAAAAGAAAATCAAAAGAAAACAAAATAGATGGGACCCCAAAATAGATGGGACCCTCCCAAACCATAGACACATTTCCTATCCATTTTCCATTCTTATTCTTGTTATGACTAATTCTTATTTGTAAGGACAACACTGAGTGCATGGACTTCTCCATTTCCATTAACATTTTATCAAAGGAATCAACTCTTAAGAGATCAAAGAAAAATTCCACAACCTGGATTTGAACCAGGGACCACAAGTGGCCAGCTTGCCACCTTTACCACCTGGGCAACCACAGATACAGTACAGCAAGGGTGTCTACAAGTTTCCTAAAGACTAAAGACACTTGGAGTGGAGGACCAATGATATGACTCGTAGATCGGTAATTCTTCCAAGATAGACAAGGTTGACTACCTTGTAGTCTTTAGGAAACTTGGAGACAGTCTTGCTGTTTCATGGTGGCCCAGTTGGTAGAGGCAACAAGCTGGATACCATGGTTCAAATCCACATCGCAGAATTTGTCCTTTCAATTTTTTCGTGCATAAGAGTTGCCCAAATGAAAAGTGGACACAATCTAGATATGTAATACCTTTATTTGAAACTTAAAAAGTAATCGCCATGTTTGTTGAGGCATCGATCCCATCGTTTACACAGCACGTCAATCCCCTTGGTGTAGAAGTATTGTGGTTGGTTTTTGAAAATGTCTTTCACTGCATCCTTCACGTTTTCATCCAAAGTGAAATGTTTCCTTGCAATGTCTTCTTGAGTGGCCCAAAGATGTGGTAATCTCATGATGCTCATAATGACAAATCTGGGCTGTAGGCAGGATGTTCAAAGACTTCCCACCGGAATTTCTGTAACATGGTGGTTTACAGGAGACGTGGAGGAAGGATATCTGTTATGAGAGAAAACCTGGGCATTTGTTTTTGATTGATTGCCGAAATTTCATGAGAGTACTGAAGTACTGTGCAGAATTGATGGTGCATTTCTCTGGAGAAAATCAAAGAATAGAGGATCTGGCATTTATCCCGATTTGTGCTTGACCTGGTCTGGGCAGATCCAACGTTGATGTCCGACCGTCACGGAATCTCTTACACCAATTGTTCACAGCTGTTTGTCCTAATCAGCGCTCACCATACATAGCCTCATTCGATGATAAATGTTGACATTCTGCTCACCTTCCACCACTAAAAATACGCACTACTCCTCGTTGTTCCACCCTGGACACATCCTTTTTTATACCTCCTCCTTCTAATGTTTGTTGTATATACACGAACAGGTGAAGTCTCAATTTATGCACTCTGATACATGTCTGGAATGTATTAGCAGACCCTTCACTAGAGAGCTGTTGTCGCTGCTGTAATTATGACGCTATGGGATGTGTCCAGTTTTCATTTGAGTAACCTTCGTACAATCTATATCATATGTTTGGAGCATTAACTCGAGTTCTTTTTTATTACTTCCTATTTTTCATAAGAGAGCCATGTAAAACCTACCGTGAAGACCATCTGGGATGACACATGCAAATTTATCGTTTAGTTTATGTCCCTTACTTTTCTTAATAGTTATTGCATAACATAAGAAATGTCATTCACTTAAAATTTATCACTTCTTTAATACTGATTCAAATCACTTTAATAACTAGGGTCAACAAAATCAAAAACAATGGATTAAATCCTGCATTTAAAAAATAAGTTAATGTTCATGATGAAAAAAATGTAAACATTTTGTTATACAAGATGTAAACCCAACTCACAAGCCTCCAAATTCAAGATATATTACCCAGCAATTTTTACACTTCTTAAAATAATAAAATTAAAACAAAAGTAAAAAATATTAAGAAAAATAAGAAACTAGCCACTAACGTGAAGCCACGCTTTGTAAATGAAGAAAACCTATCAAGCTCTGCAATTCCATGGTTGTCAACAAATGTCTGAAACATTATTCTTTATCTGGGTCCTTCAGTTTCCGTACATAGTGAACATCATCTTCGCTTCTGTATGAAATCCCTGACTGCATTAATAGCCTCCTCAGGCTTTTGAAGGGCAAAACTGCAAAATTCACTCCATGTCAGCCTGTTTAGCATCGGTCAAAATGGCCCAATCTTCCCGATCTCTTTCTGTCTGCATCTGATCCACATTTCCAAAAATGGTTGATTATTCTCGTTATTGTCGAAGTGTTAGTAACTGCAGAATCTGGATATTTCTGATGAAATTTGTCTGCAAAACGTGTATAAGAACGACTGACGAAATAATGTTCAACAACGAAAACTCGTTGTTCTTGGGAAAATGGCATGGCTGCCAAGCAAATAAAAAGCTATACTGCAGTTGCCGTATGACCATTGCATGACAGATGGAGTTTCTACTCGTTGTTTAATGCTCCTACAGTATTGTCTTGCAGTACAAAATACAATTACAATAAACTCCGTGTAATTCGAATCCGCCAAATTCGAATTATTGCTTAATTCGTATAAATTTCAAGGAATGTTTGAAATCCTTTACATTTAATGTAAAATATTACCGCATAATTCGAATTTTCTAATTCGAATTATCGCCCAATTCGAATCAATCATCAAGTACATTTAATACAAACTAATGTATTTTTCGTCGCCTAATTCGAATGCCATAGTTACTCCGAAAATAATTTGTGACTAATTCCCAGTTTGATCTGAACAAGCACTGTGCTACTACTACATGCAGAGTTTACTGTAAAAATATAATTGGCCGATTCCTCTTCTACTGGATTATTCAGAAGCCTGACTGGATACAGTAGCCAATCCGCTTTCGAGATTTGGCGCTAGCTTTCCATCGGTGCTTTAAGTGTAAGCAGGTAAATTAGGGGTTGTGCTCAGTATCATAAGGACTCCAGTACAACACATACAGGTGACCAGGCGTAAATATTTTTGAAGACTTCAGAATTGTAAGTACATGTAGCTTTCACAGTTTTTATGTTTATCTTCTCTCTCAATTAACTTTGTTTTTCATTTCGATAGCTTAAAATCTAGCCAGTACGTAATTATTTTTTATTTTATTGAAACACAAAATACAGGTACAATTTACCATAGATTTAATGTAACATAGATATACAGGAATTTGTATAATTTGTAAGTACTGATTACCCATAATCCAAGACACATAGTTTTAGGTTAGTGTGACCAATATCGCAGAGTTCGAATTATCGCCTCATTCGGATTTTTTTGTTGGTCTGTTTGAATTCGAATTGCACGGAGTTTACGGTACAATAATAGCAATACAATTTATAACAAATTTTAGTTTGATGTGTGTGACATTTCGATCTGCTTGATTTAAACAACAGAGGAAATTGTTGCTTATACTCTATCTGACGAAAGTTTAACGAGACGTGTCCAGTTAAATTTCAGCTTTTAATTGTTTAGGCATTGTTGCAAAATAAAATTAACAATTTCTAACAATTGGACTTGGAAATTTAACTGGACATGCCCATTCAAACTTTCATAGGATAGAGTATAGTTATTCAAGCTTTCAGGAAGAAGGAACCTTCCATTATATGGTGACTGAGAGGATTAGGTACTTATTTATGAAATTCGGACATAAACTCCTTACAATCATCATGGATGCAACTGTAGGATGACAATGAGAGTGTATCCACATTCCCATAGAGACATCCAAACCAATTTAATCCATGCTCTATTTCGTGGGTTTGCTGCAGGAGCACCAAATCTCATTGGGAAAAATCAAGCTGCAGGCTGTGATGTTTTCTGATTCATCATTGGGAGAAGTGCATTATCCTAGATGGAACATTATGTAGAGAATAAGTGACCACTCTTTCAGTGCATGCACCAGAGGCTCTCTTCTGTCATGGTGATTGTAAGGAGACTTTATGACTGTCCCTTATACATTTTCAGATATTTCCAAATCTGGGTCAAATCTATCGGCAACAACCTAAATAATAATGTCCTTAAATATCTAGGTCAACTTTCCCTGTAACCCTGTACATTTTTGCTTTTAGAGTGAACCCTGCACGTTAGCAAACTTTTCAGATGACTGCTATAGTCGAATTGAGAGCACTGATACCACTCTGCCTATTTATACATCTTTTACATGATGCAAACAACACCTGTAAATTTGCATATGACTTTTGGCACTTCTGTGTACATTTAGCCCATACATAATGTAAACAAATGATTATTCGTAATCAAAGCTTGTTTGTTCTTTTTTTGTAAGATTTACTCATTTGTAAATTTATTCTGCTATTTAAATAATTATGGTACTTAAACAAACTTACTGATGTTAATTCCATCATAACAGCTGCAGTTTCTCGTTCTTTCTCTTGAGAAATCGCTAATGCTTGCTTCTTTTTAGCAAGCTCTTCGCTGACTGCTACATATGCTTCTTGGAGTTGTAAATACACAGCAGTAAGCTATAAAAGTAGAAATTCAGATCAACACTGTTGTATTATACAGAAAAATTCATTTAAACAATAAACAGTAATTAAAAAAAAGGACAGTAAATCAATGAGCTATAAAATATTGAAAAATAAATGAAAGAAAAAATTTAATTCTTATATTTTTTCAATGAAATAAAAGTAGATTCTATATTTTTTTTTCATTATTATACACTATAGTTAGTATGCATTAAAATGTATGTTGATAGTATCATCATATATCCTGAAATGTTACAATTTCATACTGCAGTAATGGCATTTTAATGGTTGATTCTACCACAGCAGATAGTTTCATCATTAGACAGAATCCTAGCTCCTTAACACAAGAAACACCGGACAATACCCCATACGTGTAAGGGTCGCAGCAGTCATTTTGACTGTGCTATATAAATAATAATAAAATAATAAACTACTAATAATAACTAATTATTACCTCAACTGTGGGATGCAGGGAAAAAGTATCATGACATTTTTATTCATTTTACTTTGATCTACAGTCATTGTGACGTCATCAAATTTGAGTACTGCGGATTCATACAGTTGTTTTATGGATTTGGGGATTTCTCTTTGAATCCTGTTTACGGTTCCTATAAGGCTGGTTATACTCTTTCTTTCAATTTCTTGGCCAATTTCATACTGGTAAAAAAGTCATCTATAGTAACGTTCCTTCCATGTTAAAATAAGGATTCAGCTAATGCATGGCGATGCTCTCTGGTAAACTTTCATTAGCTGGGCAATTGTCATCCTTTCCTAGGTATGGAAATGCGTTGCACATATATTTTGAGTGAACATTCGCTAATATCCAAAATTTTAGGCTAAATTTATCCTGCTTATTCGCGATATATTGGGTAAATAGATCTACATCATGCTTTTGTCGGGAATAGTTGCTTACATTGAGAAGATTTTCATGTGGTTTCTAGCACAGCAAGCAGTCTTCTACGAACATTTGATAAAAGCAAATTTGTCTGTTTTCAGTTTTGCATATCGTGTTTGTTTTTCATCAAAGTGCAAATAACATGTAATTTCTTTGAACCTGTGTTTCTAGTATGGGCAAAAAATGGAGATCCTATATTTTTGACCAAAGAAGTTCGTAGCCAGAAAACTCAATCCATAAACATCAAAGGCATATCCATGTAATGAATCCATTGAGCTAATCTAGTGAAACAGTTACATCTTCATCCACCCTAGTCACCTCAGCCTCCATGCTGGTCTTTATGTGAAGGAGGATTGCTTCATCGACGAACAGACACCGCACACTAGCAACTATGTTCTGTGATATTCGAAGCAAGCTAAAATTTTAAACTAGTACCAGGGCATTCTGTAACATTCCAGATTAGTGTCATCTCAAATTGCACTAGAGTAACAGTATGAAGCAAGCAAAGATTTTTAAACTAGCAGCAATTGCGTAAAATAATAGGTGCGGGTTATAATGTAGCAGTCAAATTGGCTGACCACGGTGGTTCCAGGTATAGCTGTCTATATATCAAAAATGTGATATTCAAATTATATTTAATTTGATATTTTGAGAGAACAGCATTAAATAATACGTCGAAGTATTAAAAGGGGATGTCAATAATTTAAATAGGTCCATGGTTACAGCTTTTATAAAATGAAAAACGGTCAAAATGACTGCTCCGGTGTTTCTAGTGTTAAGATAAATTCTCTAACAAATGCACAGGATGTATTATTGTGACAATTTCTAGTAAAAGCAAATTTACTACCTCTTTATAACGACTTGCTTCCAAATGCATGGCCATTCTAAATTCATCTTCTAACTCCAAATATTTTTGTTGAAATTGCTCAAGTCTTAAAACACAATTAATACAGGTTCTTTAATTAAAAAGGAAAGTCATTTAACATTTATCTTATAATAATTTAAAAAATTAAGTTTGAGAACTGAATTATATTGACAGAAGAATGAGTTTTCATCCAATTTAAAAATGACATTAAATACTGTAACAAAAAAATTACTATAGGGTAAAGGCTCTGCCCCTTCCCCCATAGGTTTTTAGCATGGGTTTGGACATACACTGCTGCCGCTCTATGTCGCGAATGTAGGGAGCCAAGATTTCACCACCCATGACCTAGCGAATCGCAACATAGCTAGTTTTTTTGTACAGCGACAGATGACGCCACTGACCGCAACTTATCTGATATCGCAACATAGCCAATTGTGACTTAGAGGGGCAACAGTGTATATAGTGCTTCCTCTATACAGGATGTTTCAAAATTATGTACAATAAATTTAGTGACATATTCTTCAGGTCAAAAGAAGACGAAAATGTTCTATAGCACTTTGTCTGGAAACGATTTGTTTGAGAGTAATCCAATATCATACAGTAGGGAAGCACGGTAGTTAGCGGACGACATTTTAGCAGTTCCAGTGTTTCGACCCAACACTAGGTTGAGTGGTTTGTTCCATTTAAACCGACTTTAGGGTTGTTCCATTAGTTATGTACAGTTGTTTCCATTACTGTAGTTACACTACTGTACATCCACTAGGAATATCAATTTCAGAAAGTTTGCGTGCTTTGACATACGCATTATGATTTACGTACGTAAAAAAAAGTCATGTACACGTATTCCAGTGCAGAATAGACGTTTGCCAAATAACCGAACATTTGTATCTGTCGACAGACATTTGAGGGAGCGTGGTTCCTTTGGCCGTCAAACAGGACAAGGGCGGCCTGTAGCACATTCTCCGGATGAGGAGGATGTGATAATTGACATCATACATGATGAACCACAGACAAGCACCCGCCGTATTTCTTCCATGGTACACATTCCGCACTCATCTGTTTGGCCCATTCTTCACAGTCAGCTTTTGCATCCATACCACCTGCAACTGGTTCAGGCACTGAACCCAACGGATTATCCACACCGACAACGATTTTGCCAATGGATACAACATCGTCCTGCTGCAGACCCTAGTTGTCCCAGCCAGATACTTTTCAC
Organism: Rhysida immarginata; assembly: GCA_023313115.1. NCBI lineage: Eukaryota > Metazoa > Arthropoda > Chilopoda > Scolopendromorpha > Scolopendridae > Rhysida > Rhysida immarginata. The sequence continues at coordinate 45,798 of JAHWFO010103670.1, forward strand.
GGACGAAGCAACCTTCACCCGGACAGGAATCGTAAATTCTCACAACCAGCACCATTGGGCAGATGCTAACCCGCACGTTACCAGAGCTCGAGCGCATCAAGAGCGTTTCTCCGTGAACATTTGGTGTGGAATTGTCGGAAATAACTTAATTGGCCCTTATGTGCTGCCGCCACGATTGACTGGGCGAACGTATCTTTTGTTTCTGCAGAATGCATTGCCAGAATTACTGGAAGATGTTCCTCTTTTGATAAGATCTAACATGTGGTTCATGCATGATGGCGCTCCAGCACATTTCATCCATGTTGTGCGAGCACACCTTAATGCTGCATACACGAATCGGTGGATAGGTCGAGGTGGACCGGTAGCCTGGCCTGCAAGATCACCCGACCTTAATCCCTTGGACTTTTTTCTGTGGGGTCATGTGAAAACGATCGTCTATAGCACAGAAGTTCCTAACATTATGGATCTGCGACAACGAATTGAAAATGCATGCAAAACCGTTCGTAATGCTGGCGACGAACTCTTCCATGACATCAGACGGTTGCTCATGCAACGAGTCGAAGCGTGCATGCGAGCTGGTGGCGGGCACTTTGAACAATTCCTGTAATTTGGAGCCATGGGTTTAGTTGGCTGTATCGCGTAAATAAATCGTTTCCAGACAAAGTGCTATAGAACATTTTCGTCTTCTTTTGACCTGAAGAATATGTCACTAAATTTATTGTACATAATTTTGAAACACCCTGTATAACAGCACTCTACATAATGCCAAATTTATAATGGCAGGCCCATATAACGAAGTTTTTCCGGAAAATAAAAAGCTTTTTCCATGAATGAGTCAGCAATTTTTATTTTCTGGAAAAAAACTTCGTTATATGGATTTGCCATTATAAATTTGGCATTACGTAGAATGAAGTTATATAGAGGGAGCACTGTATGTGAAAGCATTGTCTCCCCCCCCCCCTCCACAATTACAGTCAGACCTATAGTCCTGAGTTGATGCAAGCTATATCAAGATTTGCTTCTAACACAGAATCCTAAATTTTTATCTATGAGGGGATATTAGAAAGTAACGCCATTTATTTAATAACGGAGGAAATATAGTAGCTGTGTAAAAGTTAACATAGCCAAAAAGAAGGCTGAGTACAGACAGTGCATAACAAGAATTATTCCTGTGCACGTGGACTACGTGCTACTAGTCGTTTTACAAATGGCTGCTGCTACCACTATGTCTACAGTGAAAGAACAGCGAGCTGTTATAAGGTTTCCTCTTGAAAAAGGTAAGAAACCTGCTGAAATTCATGGGGAAGTGGTAGAGGTTTTAGATGCCAACTATCTGGACTATTCCAATGTGTGCAGATGGTGTAAAATGTTTCAGAAAGGAAGAGTTAGCCTTGCCGATACACAGTGTTTTGGGCAGCCTGCATCAGCGGCAACACCAGCAATTATCAAGGACATTAACAACACAATCAGAGAAAACTGTCGCATCTCCTTGAAAGAAGTGAGTGAAACATTTCACATATCCTATAAATCTGCATGGGATATGGTGCATGAGAAGCTTGGATACCACAAAGTCTGTTTGCATTAGATTCCAAAAAATCTGACACCAGAACAAACAACCAGGAGGAAAATGCATTTCTGAATGACACTGTCACAAGAGATGAGTCCTGGGTCTTTCCACTTCACACCTGAGCCTAAAACGACATTCTTTGGTTCACAAAAAAAATTCTAAGTTTCTCCTTCAGCTACGAAGATTATGTTTACAGTTTTTTTGAATTCCTGCCTCATGGGTCAACATCAACACCACTACCTATTGTGAAACATTACCTAAATTGTGGCATGCTATTCGGGATAAGCAATCAGAAAGAGGAAACCATGTTCGACATCAAAATAAACTGCAACAGAGCCAATATATATAGCAAGCAAGCAGAGCAGCTATTTATAAACATCTTAAGTATGGCATGAAAAAACTCTTAGACCATTGTCAAGTTTATCCCAAGATCAAAACAAAGACATTTACCTTTCTTGCTGCTGTGTAAGTTCCATTTCAAATCTGCTTTTTTCTTTGCTTACTTCTTTGGCTATTGCATCTTGAATGTCTTTCTTACCACTAGTAAAACGAGTTTCCATTTCTCGTCTAGGAAAAGAGTGAAAAAAAAAACAAACATAAAAACGTGTGTGTCTGAAATGTTTACATATTTATACGAAAGAAGCTTAGAGATATACATGTATACAGGATGTCTCGCCTAAAATGAACCAATAGCTAACTTCTAAACTACAAATCTGACAGAGTACTTTCAATGGAAGAATTATTGTACTTTTATGTGAGGGGTTTTAATGTACCGGATGTTTCATGAGCTATGACCAACTTGTTAGTTGAATAACTCGTCAACACGTGAAAGTTTGTACACATAAAAGTAATCCATTTCCTTTGACTCCCTGCATGGCACTAGCTCCACCTGTTGACAAGTTATTCAACTAATAAGTTGGTCATAGCCTACGAAACACTCAGTATATTCCATTTCCCAAAAAACCAATGCCATTTTCGAATATGGAAGTCAACTTTGAAATGTGCAACCCCTATGTGCAATCTGTTTTTTTTTCAGATTGGACACAACATTTGAGAAATGTTTCATTCTTGGTGTTTTTTCAATTGATCCAACTGTTTAAGAGATAGAGTCAGTGAAAGTGTGGTGTGTTTGGATTTAAAGAAAAGACAAAAAACAGAAATACAAACTGGACACCTTGAAACAAAGAAGTAAATTAGGGAAACATGTAAGGAACAGCCAAAACAAAATTCGGGTGTTGTAATCCAAAAGAAAATTAGTAATTAGACAAAAATCACGTAATGGACCAGTTTGATACGTTGTCCCTGTTCATCAATTTCTGTTTTTTGCCTTTTCTTTCAATGGAAACATACCACACTTTCAGTGCCTCTATCTCCTAAATGGTTGAATCAATTAAAAAAATACGACCAAGAATAAAACAGTTCTCAAATGTTGTGCACAATCTGAAAATACCATTAAAATATTAGGTTTCCATTGCACATTTCAAAATTGACTTTCATGTTCAAAAATGGTGTCAGTTTTTCTGGAAATGAACTACACATTAAAAAAAAAAAAAAAAAAACCCAAAAATAAAAGTAAAAAAATTCTTCATTAAAAGTACACTGTCAGATTTGTATTTCAGAAGTTAGCTATTGATGCACTTTAACTGAGATACATTGAATATTAAAGTTCTCGCCTATGTTCTTGTTCTCTAGCAGCTAGAAGATTTTGTAATTGGTGAACTTGTGCTTTCAGAGCCCTAATTGAATTTTTCAGATGTTCAACTTCTTGAGCTAAAGCTGAGGCTTTGATTTGAGCTTCTTGTGCTAATCGAGCCTGTTAAAAGTTACAAGTAGTTACTGCAACAAGAGTAAAAATGACACCTTCTGCAAGAGAAAATTTTCATTGATATTTCAAGTCATGCACTCATAACTAAATTAAATTTTATAAATTGTAATATAGTGATGAAAAAAAATTTAATGAATCATATCAAAAATAAAAGTTTTCTCATTTTAAAAAATTTGTAATTATTCCTTTTTTTTTTGTTTACCTAGTTGCATTTGATTGTGAATTGTAGAAATATATCCCCCCCCCCCCCCACAAAAATGAAATCTACAGAGAAGAAACAATTTTATATGCTTGTTATCTACATCTTCTTTTAAATGAAGGGAATCAGTTTCCTTCTTTTAAATATACCAGTAATAAAACAAATGTAGGCTTTATATTATTTCACCATTGTAGCAGTTTATATAAAAGCATATTTATGATCACAAAATAAATTTTATAACCTCCCTTCCATTTGTGTTTTGTAAACAGACAATACAGATGATCAGTAGAGTTAAATGTGAGGTGCAAGATATTGAATGGTATCAGGTGGTCAATATTACATAACTACACTGATCAGCTTCCTTCTTTTAAATGTACCAGTCAATGAAAAACTTGAATTATGAAGCATTTGAAGGGAATAAAGTGTCATTCTTTTAAGACAAAAATATTAAATCTCACTAATCACAGTGGCTGCTGTTTATTAGAATCACAGATAATGTTATCAATTGGTTATTTTAATCAAAATCCAATGTCCCAAAAAAGTCCCAAAATACAAAATAATACGAAAATAATCCACTTATTAAAACCAATACTCCGGTTATTGTTATCAAAAATCTTAAATTTTCTTTGTCCAATCTGCTGAGGCTAATTTTCATAGGGTGCATGTTGTATAACTTCATTAATTTTTTATAACTGTTTGTAAAATTGCTGGGATCACTGGTCTTATTGATTACTCTTGGTATGACACCACTAGACTTCCACAATGGTCTATAAAGGCAATGTCATAAAATTTCCAGTATCATCATGGCAGAAGCAAATAAGAAACATTTAGATTTATCTCTAGAAGCACGAAAAATTTTAGAATATTATGATTATGTTGTCCTTAATGAATGAGCATTGTGCTGCTATTTATTTAAAAATTTCAATGAAGTTTCCCAAGCCAGAAATTCCCCATGAGCTGACTCTTGTCTAGCGTAACAAGTGAATCTTTACAAACAGCTGCTGGATGATCCTTAGGATGTCCATTTCTGGCAATGAGAAAAATGGATCTATTTCAGAAATCTGGACAAGGAAAATTAATGGGTCCATCCTAGACAGGCAATCAGCTGTCAGATGTGGTGATCTGAACACAAGGGTGATTTGGTAGAATTTCCAAGGGGAGGGGTGTTGAACTTTGAACTTGTTCCAAATGTGCACATTCTGAACTATGAGCTCTCTGCCCAACAAATGCAGCAAGTTTATCATATCCTGAAGGCCTACTATCCAGCCCTGGTCAATTGGGGATGTGCACTCTTACAGCATCACAATTGAACTAAGATCAAACTCCAAGAAGGAATTGAGTACTATCCCAGCCTACATACAGGCCAGAAACAATGGATCAGTTCAACAATGTGGAAGCTGAGCATAGGTACAGAAATTTTCTGCTTGCAAACAGCCAAATGGTTACCAATGCAAACAATGTGGAATTGAGCTTTTGGCACAAAGATGGTAAGAAACTACAGATCACAACAGAATTTACTTTGATGAATAAACTTAATTTTATTAGTACATTTGTTTGAACTTTTCATTGTGGGTAAAATCTTAAACAAACTTTTGACTCAATCTGGTAGTTGTATTTTTAATCAATTTACTGCCATTATGTGTTAATTTCAGAACCAAACTTAAGTTCATGGGATAACTGAGATATCTGCTCCTATCTCAATTAAAAAATTTAATTTGATTGAAGAATTGGTCAATAAAATTTGGTTGATGTGGTGATTGTCAACATTCTCCTTTCTGAATGTTTAAAGGAACAGAAGTAGATTTTGTTGCTTGAGCTTTGAAATTGGTATGGTAAAGGAAGAAACTATCTTTTAGTTCTTCAAGTCAAGAAATTCATTAAATTTTTTATCATTATAAAATGATGATGACTCATCATGATATATATTATTAAAAAAAAAAATCACTTATTAGCAATCCTCGATCTGGCATTTCAGAACTGAGGTCGAAGTCGTAGGGACTTAATAATTGCCTTTGATAGCTGTAGAACAGCCATCTCTTTTTGCTTATTTTCCATAGCCAGGATTATTTCTTATGCTTAGGGGTGGAATTCTTAATGGAATAGTTTACAGAAATATCCATTACATTCATTACCTGTGACATACAGATCACCAATATTGAGGAGGTTAACCAAGAATAATGGTTATGCTCTAGCAAGTTTGCTGCTCCTCAGTGGTTTGATTTATATTCATTGGACCATTTATTAGAAATCTCCAACCAGTGACATGTAAATTGGCCATGCCCTATATGCATGTTCAGATGGTCTCAAATAGAATATAGGCAAGAATAGATGAAGGGAGGAGGGAAGAAGAGACATTATCGTATATTTTCACCTCAATTCTAACCACTTCATAGGCAAGGCAGAAAAGACCTAACAGACTTTAAACGTAGTCTAATAGTGGGTCCAAAAGAGCAGATGCCAACTTTAAGGAAATAAGGCATTTCATAGACATAAAAGAAAGGATGTTTCAAAAATGTTTGCCAAACGACATGATCAAAGGAAAGCCATAACCCAAAGGCATATCTGCCGATGTCCTTGAGCCATAGATAACTAGGTTGAATGAAGAATCTCTAAGTCATAAAAGATAAACAATATGCCACCATTCTCCAGCTAATAGAGGAGCATGTCAGGATCTGGTGTCAACTGCACAATACATGGGCCCTTGCTTAGTAATGACAACTGTGGAGGCTGATGGTGAGAATGTGATGTAATGGGGAAGCTTTTCTTGGATTGCTAGAAGAAACTTTTCTTGTTTTGCCAGTTTTGCAGGCACAAGGGAGAGCAACACTGTATTAGGTGGGGTTCTAATAAATTCATCAGTGAGTGTATATCTTGAAGATATGTATAACTAATGCAGTTTCGACAATGAAGAAAAGAATAATTATTGAAGGCAGTGATAAAATAAGTAAAACCAAATGTTGGTCAGGTCTTCAGCAAGAGAAGTGATTGTTTAGGCATAATCACATAGGCAAACTAATATAATATCATGTAATAATGCTGATGGCTATTATATGAGAAAGGCATCAATGCTGCCATTCAAGGTATTATTGAAGTTTATCATAGGGTCATTTTCATAGTTTCTTAAGAACAGCAAAGAGTCATTTGTACAAATTACTTTCCAAAGGGTGTAGCCTTATGGATGTTATAGAAACTTGAATATGGTTTTTATATCATTCCTCAGCAATATTTTTTACTCAGAAATATCACACACTTTTCGATTTTTTTAAAAAAAATTTCCATTCTTGAGTTCATATTATACAGGGGAAACATTTTTTTTTTCATTTCTGCAATAGAACTGTTATTCAGATACAATCTATGACATTCTCCAAGGATAGCATTAACAGATGCATTAGAAAAAATGTTTTTCCTTCTTTATTGTACTTATGATTTTCAGCAAAATCTCTTATTTGTTAAATTAAAAAAAATAATCATGTGAGAATAGTGATAATGTTAACTTACATTAACTTGATGAGACTGTTGTTTCAATTTTTCAGCCTCCAATTTATTGACGGAGGTCTCCATTGCACGTTGAGTGTGGCGCAAATCTTCCTCGACAGCTTCAGCTTCTTGTAAACGTTGAGTTAATTCTTTATTTTTCTCCTTTTTATAAATGTCAAAATGTTTGCATTTAAAGTGCTTAACTAGATGAAGTGAATAAGTAAAATTAAGCATAATTATTTCTTGAAAGCTTACTTTAAGAAGATCAAAATCCGTTTGTAATCTAGCTCGAGAATCTCGTTCTTTCATTAAAGCTTGTTTCAATCTATCTGTTACAGCAACAGCTACTTCTTGAAGATTGTGATCACCTAAGGCTAGAAAATTATATTTCAAAACAAAAATAAATAAATATATAGCAAATCTACCCAATCAATACGGAAGTGTTGAACTCTATATTCATGTACGAGGGCTGTTTCAGTGTTAGTGGTAACTATTAATTATAACTGATACAAAAGATATACCTCTATGTAACCTCTACAGTCCCTTAATGTAGTCCCCAGCATTGGATAGAATCCTTTGCCAACGATGTGAAGTTATAGTACACCTGCAGCAGCCCCTATTTTGTGGATGGGGTGAATGGAATGGTGCAGAATTTGAAGTGGATGCCAAGACGTAGAGTAGACTCACTATCGCCTTCATAGTGCTGTGGTTTGGACGCACTTTTAACTTTCATGGGGATCTCTAATGATGCCATTCGTTAGAATGTTGTTTCAGTTTGGACTCATACAATTGGGCCACATCTCATCCTTCGTTATGATACAGCATAGGAAAACCTCCCCTTCGTGCTCATAGCATTCCAAGTGTGTTTGTGCAGCATCATATTGTTGCCATTTCTGCAATTCCGTCAAATATGGAATCCACTGCGATGCAATTTTTCTCATGCATTTTGACTGGTCTCTCAATTTTTCAAAAACAACGCTATTCTTCACACTAATAAAGGCATTGCACTAATAAAGAAACAGCCTTTGTAAATAGCAGAGATCTACAGTATACAGGGTGATCTAAACCTCTGTCACAAACTTCTGGTGGTGATTCTCCACAGCGAGATGAAAACAAAAGTTCATATAAACATGGTTCGGACGACGAATCGTTTTTGAGATTTCTGCAGTTAAAAGTGAAGCTTCAGCAGCTGGTTTTGTACTCTGTGAATGGCAGGTGTAGCTTCTCCCCATTTCACCTGCCATCCACAGAGTAAAAAAACCAGCTGCTGAAACCATTTATTTTAACCGTGGAAATCTCATAAATGGTTCATTGTCCATTTATATGAACTTTTGTTTTCATCTCGCTGTGGGGAATCACCACCAGAAGTTTGTGACAAGGGTTTAGATACACCCACGTCAAATCGGCTAAATTCGGGTTATAGTTGACCTTAAAGTCTCCGATTTTTCTCAAACTTTATCAGTGTATTCTAGTACTGTAGATAAAATATAAAGCATGCATAGCTTTGTTTGCGAGGTAAAAATATAATTTAGTCATAATTAATTGTTAAAGTTATCAAAATTTCATGCATCTCATAACACAAAATGAAGCATATCTCTGGTTATATTTGTCATAGGGAATTGTCACATATGGCAAATTGAAGCTAAAATGAATCACTTTTTTCTTTAATATACAGGGTGGTCATAAATTATTAAGCACTTTTTGACAGTGAATATTTTATTAACCAAGAAATGTACACACTTCTTGTGAACATCATTGAAAAGTACAACTCAAACAGTTTTTTTCTGTAATATTCCGAAGTTACAGCACTTCCACGTGTGCTCCTGCAGTGACTCGCAGAATATCCATTCGATATTCGATTTCACGCCATGTATTCCGCAGCATTTCAGGTGTCACTGTTGCAATGACGGCCACAATCCTTTCCTACAATTCATCAAGATCACGCACTTTGCTGGAGTACACGCGGTCCTTTAAGGAATCCTTTCCAGGAGCAGGTTTTCCATATTCCAAGCGGAATTGCCGTTGAACTGCTATCACGGATTTCTGCTCATGAAACCAAAGAACGCACATTGCTTTCTGCTGCACGGTCGCCATTTTCGCGTTTTGTGTTCCTACGCCAAACAGTGCTGCCGCCTGGTGGTGATAGTGACACCTGACAAACTGTTTGAGTTGTACTTTTCAATGATGTTCACAAGAAGTGTGTACATTTCTTGGTTAATAAAATATTCACTGTCAAAATGTGCTTAATAATTTATGACCACCCTGTACTTTATGGAGTTCAAAATAAAATATGAGAGGGAAAATGCATTTTAATTTTATAAAATCATATATTAACCTGAAAAATGCTCTAAAATTATTAAAAAAAAAAAAAAAAGTAGAGTTGAATTCCCTCATATCCACTGCATAACACTAAGAAATTACAGGATGGATTTAGAAATAGTTCAATCAATATTAAATAATTTATGAGATCAGGTGTGCTGCTTTGATGTGTGAGCAGGAGCAGGAATACAACAATGGCTCAGGCGACGTCCTTGAAGCGACAATCACGTCATGAGCAGTTAACACTTTTACATCATTTCATATTTATTTTCTATACTTCTAAAAGGAATTCCACTTTGAAACCTGTATGGCCATTAGAGCAAATATCAAGAAATATGCTAGTACTTTTAAAAGATTTTTAACATGTTGTTTTACCTTAAAATTTTCAAAATTAATGTCATGTCCATCATTCCTGTCTGCAATAAGCCCTTCAAAATTACCATATTAGAAGTAGCAATCAAATCTTTATGCCAAATGTGTTTTGCCTCACAAACTCACCAATGCACAAATGATATTAGATGCAACTTTCATGCTGACCTATTATGACTATTCTATTTATTTTCTATGGATTTTATACTTTTTCTAATGTTATTTGCTTTTATTTTCCATTTTGTATTTTTTAATTTTTTTTTTTTTTTTTTTACAATGGATTATTTTGCTTCCATTGCTTCGCTTTATTGTATTTTAATTTTACTTTATATTTTTATATCATCTGCTTTTAATACTTGTTCTTGTTATTTTTTACGATTTTCCAGTTTTGTCCAATCATAGATCTGTTGCATCACCCATTCCAATTTGTGTCATTCAGTTAAGAAAATGATTTGATTAATCATCTACTGTTTTTGTAACCATATTCTGATACTGCATCTTCTTTTGTCTTCTTGGAATAAAAGACGAAGCCAGCCAGAATTCTGTCTTATTTCTTTCTCGTTATATACTGTAAGGTGTCCTTCAACTTCAAAATTCTTAAACCTCAATAGACAGTTGCTGAACATGCTTAAGGAATTAAAACAGCACTGCAAATTAAGCTTTCTATCAACACTAGATGACAACTCGTGCTGAAACATGTTGACTCTATCATGTAAGTAACCTTAATACACGGAGACAAACGGCAGTGAATTTATGAGCATTGTTGGCCTTAAGTTTATGGATTGTGATTTATTGGCCCTAGCTTGTGCTGCCTTTTGCAAATAAGATTTCTAGAACTTCTTTAAATGTTCCAATGACCAAAACATGAAAAAAAAACAAACCTTCTTTTCTTTCCTTTGAAAAAAGAAAAAGTATTTTTTTTAATTTTTTTTAGGTTCTGAATAAATGATAATTTATAATAGTTTTTTTTAGGTTCTGAACCAGGTGGCTAGACTACATGGAGAATCTAGGTTCGAGTCGCTTGGATATTACCAGGGAGGACATGCGCCTGATGGCGGAAGATCGCGATCGCTGGAGATCCTCCATAGGGCTGCTGCCCCCGCGACCCTAACGGATAAGCGGGTTTGAAAAGTAAGTAAGTAAGTAAGTTTATACAAAATTTAATCCTTTAATATATGCTGGGTCTTTTGCAGTGGTTTGGTTTACTATAAAACAGTTTTCTAATTTGATAATGGATGCAACTGTTAAATTCTTAAAATTTATAAGCAAAAAACAGAAAAAGATGGATAAATCTACCTTTATTTTGCAATTGATGCACTTGTTCTGAAAGCTTGCTTGCAGCATGTTCTGCCCGCCACCGAAGTTCCCGTTCGACATCCAATTCTTTCATCAGTGACTACAAGATAAAGAGTATTTTTTTCATCCAACATGATTCTTAAGAAAAGGTCCAAATAGTAAATATTTTGGAAATTGTTTGAAAAATATTTTCTCAATTCTTCACAAACAAAATTTAATGTAGGCCTTTATACAATTGTAAACTGTCAATGCAAAGCTACAGACTTATGAACAAGCAGTATACAGACAGTGTACAAGCAGTGTATACGAACACAGATAGAAACCAGATTTTCGAAGGAAAAAAAAAAGTTACTATTGAGTCACTACATCTATAAAAAAATTAAAAAAAAATTACCTGGCTAAATTTGCGACAGACAAACAGTGTATTTTGATCCTCATCTTTCCGATTTGAAGAATGAGGACTCGATATTTGCCTTGGTAATTCATCTTCACCAGCTGGATTATCAGAGGAGTCATTATTTTCTGCATGCCCAGTGGAAGGTGATCTTGACAATAATGAGTTTCTTTTTGTGTTCTTATTACTAATATAAACAAATATTTCCTTGACTAAAAACTTTCTTTTAAATTAAATGTAATTTTAATAAAATTAAGAGAATCTGGAAAGAAACTGGAATTAGTGTTAATACCATAAGTTTGAACTGTGTAATAAAGACATTCTATAAAATTTGCATTTACAACTTATCATAAGCTACAGATATTTGCATCTCATTGGAAGTCCAAAGTATTCATCACTTTAACGAAACTCCCATCCCTTCTATAATTTCAATACTGCAGGATGTGAATAACTATCCACACAAAAAAATATGAATCACCTGTTATTGGTACCATAAAATCTTGAATATAGGCCTGGGCATTTATTTGTCTCAATGGTCTGGACCCCGCCAGCGATTAATCGAGACCCAGCGTTTATTTGAGACCCGGCGTTAAGGGCTATTCCCAATAACAGGGTGTCTAGCAAAATGATTTCGTAAAATTCCCAGACTTTTCTCGGTTTATCACATAATTTTCCCTGACCACCAGCACCAAAAAAAACTATTTTGATAGAATATTATTGACATTTTTCAAATTTGTTAAAAGTTGCTTATAATAACATTGTTCGTACTGCGTTCAACCTACCAATTAGGTGTTCAATTACACATACTTGTAATGAATATAAGATACTTACCTTTTCTTTTATGAAAATAATGATTAAGATTAGGGAGTTAGTTAAAGCCTTTTTAAATATTAATCAACCTGCACATTTTATTTATAAATGGTTAAAAACTTTGCCAGATGTGAGACAAACTAAACGTTTACTTATTCAACTGCCTGATATTATCTCGATGTGGAGAGAAAGCTTTTCCCTTTTAATACTATACGAACATGGAATGAAATGTCTCACGAAATTAGAAAATCAATTATTAAGTGTGAATCAACGAGATGCATCAATCACCCTAAACATATTCAAACAATTATTTTGAATTGGGTCTTGACTATACAACTAGAAACTGTCTGACTCGAGGAGTTTATGCTCCTTTAGATATTTGGTTTTGCTTCTACTGTAGCACATAACAATAATAATAATAATAATAATAATAATAATAATAATAATAATAATAAT
>JAHWFO010103670.1:66638-80741 GCA_023313115.1 Rhysida immarginata
TTAAGCAATATGGCATACGATTTATAACAAGTCCCGTTACTTTTGTATTTATCTGCAAAACCTAATATAGAACACCATATCTGTTGACCAAAGCCAGTTGTTTCTGCAATATCTGGCATGTCTGTTGAATTCAGCACAATAACATCCTATATTGATGGTTTGGCTTCTTGCCAAGAAACTGATGAATTCTCCCAACTGTGCACTATAATGCAAGGAGCATCTTCTTCTTGGGATGTAGAAGGTAGCTTAGGATGTCATCCCGGAGGCTATGCCTTGTTTAACCATTGTTCAAGTTGTTTATGATTATCATAAAGGACCCATATTTCAGGTGACATTATAAGTTCCTCTTTATTCCTGGAAAACAGAGAAGTGCAGTCTTTCAAAGACCTAGTATTATTGGCAGTTCATGAGATACTCACATAGTTCTGACCTTATCCAATGCAGCCAAACACGAAAAAACTGTCTTATCGTGAACACCTACCTCTGCTACCATCTCATGACTAGGGTTTGGATTTACATGCACTGAAAAAAGTACCAAAAATTTACTTTCACTCGTTCCTTTCAATCTCATACTTTATCAAAACGGACAATATATACAAAAAAATTAAAGCATAGCCAAAATTAATATTCATTGATCTGAACAATCAACATTTTCCCAAAATGTGCTACAGAAAATTTTAGCCTATTGTCTGTCAGTAAATTTTTTAATATGGGGAAAGATCTCTCTACAATAACTGAGGGACTGGTAAATACAGGGTGAATATAAAGTCACACACATCAAAGTTTAATGGGCCATAATTCGGTGAGCACACATTGAGTTTCGATTTCCTCCCGGTAGAAGGTAGTGCAGATTGTTTCGAATGTATTTCCATCGTTAATAGTGGTCTCGTGCTCAGAGACTTAATTTGTGAAATGTTTATTGTTCAGGGAGGCGACTTGTTGTTTTGCCAGAAACAGCGAATATTCATGTTGGAGTGTTATTTTGCTTGAAAGTCATATTCTCACGTCATTGAAGAGCTTCGCAAGAAATATCCTGATGCAGCAGTACCCAATAGTTCAATGGTGACAAGATTAGTTCACCATTTCCGGACAAGTGGATCAGTAGCTGACCAGAAAAGAGCCAGTAGGCTCTCCATTTTGGACGATGAAAAACTGAGAGAAGTTCAAACGAAGTTTCTGCGTTCACCAACCAAAAGCACAAGAAAAATCGACATTTCGAACATTTATTGTAATACCTAAAATTTATCTGCTAAAAATAAAAGCCAACATTTCAACTAATACTTTACTTTGATTTAAATTCTCAAATGGTACTTTTACGGGAAGGTAAACTTTGAAGTGCGCAACTTTAAACTCGCCCTGTATTTGAGGAGAGCCACCACTTTGGGAGTGAGTGAACCCAATTAGATGTCCGTGTGAAATTTCTTTTAAAGTTTCCCATGCTGGGCACCTCTTGAATACAGTAGCCCAAAAATTTCTTTTACGTAATTGAAAGATGGCATCAAAATCCTTTGATTAATGACATCAACGAATATGTCGCTATTAATGACATCAAAACCTTTTGATTAAACAGATTCTCTCAAGTTTTGAGCTTGATTAAAACTTTAAATATGCCTTAATAAGCAAAAATACCCAAATATGCAAAAATATATGCTAAAGTTAGAAACATGCATTTATATGAACAAAAAACTTAAGCTAGAGTTCCAGAGGGGGTTAAAAATGCATAAAACATCATTTAAATGAGTTACTAGCTTGGGAAAAAAAACATGCATTACATGCAAAATCTGAAACCTACTCATGACGTTGTGTTTTTCGTGGGTCAGCTTCAACTGCACTTAACAGAATATGTTCAGAAACTGAAACAGGTCAGTGACGACATGCCTTTTTTGCAGGTCTGTATCTTCGCTTCAAAACTTCACAAATCATCGGTGAATGGTTTGTTCATTGACTGTGTTCTCCCCAAATACTTTGTTCATATTCTGAGCGGCAATTCTTGTCGAATGGCCCACTATCAATTTTTACATGAAGATGACTCTCAAATCCTGTTTTCCATGTTTACTTTGAAAGCCACTATGCCCAAACATTATACCTGGACAAAGCAAGCTTGAAATTTGTTCTATAGGAAATATGTGATAATAACTCCACACATCCAGATGCTTCCACTCTGCCATAAGAAGGAGTAGTCTCCAATGCTCTATTGCTCTGGACATTTCATTTGCACCAACCCAATGTAATGACTTTCTTTCCTGTATCACTTGACCTTGTAGATGGTATAGAATTAAACCTATCTTTTGGGCAAAGTGAAAGAAATGGCATTAAGTGTGAGTTCAGGTGAGAACGGAGGGTGTGGAAAAACGACAACCTATTGCTGTGCCAATTCTTCTTGGACAAGGACTGACCGAAGTGCAGGTGCATTAATTTTATGTACTGTTTAATTAGAGCTATCTTATTGTTTTATATTAAAATTTAGCCTGCAACAACTCCTATTTGATGCAGACTGTGGGAAGTTTTGGAACATGAGCCCCGGAGCCCCAAACTTGAATTAAATATTTTTTTTTTTTTTTGGAAAATATAATGGGGGCCACTTAATGTGATCACTTGGGACCAAGCCAAATTCATAACAATAACTGAGTAATAAAAATAACTGAAGTTTAAAAAAGAAGCACTTGGGAACTTACAGTGTACAGTCTTTATAACAAACAGTTTTTATACTGATTGTAAAACTCTACACTAAATAAGTACCGTATACACTAATATCAATCATTGTCTTAGAGGGAAATGAAAAGTGGCTATTATATGCAGAATGCAGGAGCCAATCCAATATTTTTACTACATTTAAGGAAAAATTTGTTAACAGTAACTAAAGTTTTGATCACAATAAACTGCATATTTAGTATATATTTAGATACAAACTTTCCGTACCAAGCAAAAATTATAATAATAGCGGATTGATAACATTAAACGTGATTACATTAACCGGCGCCCACTGTAGAAGGAACATATTATGAGAAAGATGACAATAGAGCCAGAGATGGTGATGAGAACAAGCAGAATGAACTTTCTTTGAATCAAGCATCAAGAAATTCATCCTCAGGCTTAAAATACACACTGAGAACTTTGGTGACTATCTTGAAAAATAAAAATGTTCTACAGTTTAAGTCATTATCAAAATAAACTGGATTAAAATTTTTTTCTTGCCTTATTTTACCTTCTGAATTTCCCTGATGTACTAATCATCATTTCAGAAATTCTTCACAAAGTTCTCTTAATGGAAAAAATCATGAATCTTTGACAATGTAAAAATTCACCAATTCATTACCAAAAATACTAAAAAAAATAACCTCAGGTAAAAAAAAAACAACAAAAAAAAAACTTAAAATTTGAGAAAAATTAAGCCTTTAAATGCATCAAAAAACAAAGATTCTCTTAAGTCAATGTCGTTTTATATTCAGATAAATATATAGATTACTAGTTATCAGAATTTGCTGTCATGTAAAACTTTTCTCTTTTTATATCAACAATTTAACTGTTTTCATACAATTTTATGACATTAATCAATGGTGTTCTATTTTTCAGACAACTCACAAAGCAATTAACATAGAGACAAAACCAGATTGTTTCTTTTAACTTCAAATTAAAAATTTATATTTGAAAAGGATCAACTGTGCTTTACAAGTTTTTCAAGAGAACAAATTGTGTCGAATTCATTAATGTGAAAAGTTATGCCAAAATAAGCAAGTAAGGCAGGAATATCCAAAGAATAAAGAAGAATTTGAATATTAAAGCTGCATATTCATTAAAAACTGCATTTTATAAACAACTGTGTTTAACTTCAATATATGTTTTTTTCCTCCATAAGATAGTAATTCAAGTTATCTTACAACAAAAGATTATCTGTGATATTATTTTAAAATACAAGAAATGTAGTAATTATGTTTTTATAGAGTAATGCATGGAAGAAATTTTTTTCTTGTACATTTAACCCAGTTTTGCCTCCTGTTAAATGCTCCAAAAGACAACTCATTTTATCTTAAATAATATTAGTTAATAAACTATTAAAAACCTTCTGTAATAAATAGCATTCTCCTAAGAAAAAGTAGGGGAATTTCAATACATTGTGAAGATTAGAAAACGCTTTGAATAT
Source organism: Rhysida immarginata (assembly GCA_023313115.1). Lineage (NCBI taxonomy): Eukaryota > Metazoa > Arthropoda > Chilopoda > Scolopendromorpha > Scolopendridae > Rhysida > Rhysida immarginata. Next base: position 70,780 of record JAHWFO010103670.1, read on the forward strand.
TTTAATAAATAAAATATATATTCTTCCATAGCAAAGTCATTAAATTTGTCATTCATTTTAGAGTTTCCTTTGAATTTATTTTCATTTTGTTTTATCTGATTAAAGTAATACAGTAATGGATGAATCACAAGAAGACTTATAAATTTGTAAAAGTTGTTTATAAATCTTACAGTGTTCACACTCTCTACTTTGGTCTCTGGGGAAGACATCAGATAATCCAGAAAAGGTTCAATATCTGAAAATTATATTTTTAATTTTGAATCATGAGTTCTGAAAATATTGTAAGCATTTTTATAAAGTTTAAAAATATTTCGGATAAGTAAGAAATTATACCAAGAAAGAAATTTGTCAAAATTATAGGAAATAAAAAACAATATTTTAAAATATAATACCAGTCACCAAAAATTGTTTATTTGAATATTATCTTGGAAATTCCAAGTGAGTAATTTAAAATTCAATTAATACAAATTAAAATTCCCATATGAAATAACATATGAAAAATAAAGAAAAGTTTAAAAAATACTGTACACGAAATTGTGGAAATATGACGCACAATCTATATTCCATGCAATGTAAAAAAAAGTCATTTAAAATCTTTCAAAAATAGCTTCAGTTTACAGTGTTCACAAAATTCTCAACATCCAGAAGCATTATAATCCTCCCCAAATCACAAAATCATCCCAAAAACATCTCAAAATCACAAAATCATCCCAATTCAATTCAAAATATTAATGAAAGAAAAAATCATGAAGAACGTTATATTAAAAGACTGAAGTATGAGAAAAAAGATGTCCTGTTTTTAAGTGAATATCACTGTCAATCACAAAAAAAAAAAAAAAAAAAAAATCCTAATTTACCACAAATCATCTTCTTGTAGAAATTATAACTTTAAACTACCACTAAATTATATTTCTAAATCATATGCTTTTTGGTCATGAAATCTCCCAGTGAGCAGCTTCAACAACTGAATGCATTGTGATAATGCTTATTGTTAATTGCCATAAACTGTGCTTCACTGGAAGTTATATTCTGGAGCCCATTCTCAGTTTCCCCCCCAAAAAAAAAATCAAGAAGACCCTCTGTTCAAGGAAATTTTGTTATTTATATAAATTTATATTCAATTTGGGAACTTTTTTTTTATATATTCTATGTGATTATTAATATCCTCATTTTTCAGTTTAAATAAAGTTGCATGTGGCTATAGAATTTATATCTTTAAAATAAAGTTTAACATTTCCAAGCAATTAAAAACAAATTGAAGCTTGCCAAAATGTTTAGGATTCCAATAAACATTATTAACAAGACAGGAAAGTAATTTATAAATACAGTAGATTTCCTCCTATCCGGTCTTGTTTTAACCAGCCTTTGTTTTAACAAGTTGCATTTTTCTCAATTTTTCAGGAATCATATTTATGGAATTACATAAGAGCTCATTATGAGAACAACGTTAAAAAACTCTGAGAATTAACATAATGAAAATTACAATCCTGTAATTTCTTACTCTTCAATAACAGAGAAAAAAGATCAGTATGTCATTATTGTTAAAAAAAAAAAAAAAAATTAATTAAAGGGAAAATTACCTTGATTTTACATATAAAAATTGTTTTCAGATTAACTGTCTGACTAAAGTCTATTCCTACGGGACCGGTTAATTGGGAATCTACTGTATCTTATAAAATTTTATGTAAAAATATAAAATTAGGACTGTTATCCTATTTTCTTTGTTTATTTTATATTTGAAAAATCCTGTAATGGCATCAAAAAATTTTATAAAATCCTGTAAGGACGACTGAATATACAGGGTGATTCAGAAAGGTAGGGCAAGAATGAAATACCTTGTACAATTTGCAGCGGGGAACAAAATTTTTCCTATAAACATGGGTCCGGAAATGCATCCTTACAAAGATAATGCAAGTTGTACGAGGTAGGAATGACATTACAGTAGGTGTTCAAAATGCCAACCCTGAGCTTCGATGCAGGTGTTTAGTCTGCGGACGAGATTCTCGCGAACTCTGGTGAAGATGTCCAGAGAATCACTGACTTCTCCACACGCTGTAAAAATTTTAGCTACAAGGTCATCAGCATTGTCGACTGGTGTGGCATACACCAACGGCTTTTAGTGGCCCATTGTACGACAATGGAGTTACATGTTTCGTTTCCTCTCTTTTAAAGGAGAGAACACGAACAATTTACATGTTTAGATCCTAATTTACATGGACCCTACCATTGCCGTCTGGGTAACGCACATGCAGTCCTACCTCGTACAAGTTGCATTATCTCTGTAAGGATGCATTTCCAGATCCAAAATTATAGGAAAAATATTGTTCCCCGCTACTAACTGTACATGTTATTTCATTCTTGTCCTACCTTTCTGAATCACCCTGTATATCTAAGTCTTCATGGAAAACTATTCAAAGCATATTTTTCTCATATAGAAGTAAATATACAGGGTATCTAACCTAAAGTTAACCAATAACTAACTTCTAAAATACAAATGTGACAGAGTATTTTCAATGGAGGAATTATTGTACTTCTATGTGAGGGGTTTTTATGTACTGGTACATTCTATTTCCAAAAACCGATGCCATTTTCGAATATGGAAGTCAACTTTGAAATATACAATGGAAACCCTTATTTTAATGGTATTTTCAGATTGTACAGAGCATTTGAGAAATGTTTTATTCTTGGTGTTTTTTCAATTGAGCCAACCATTTAAGAGATAGAGGCAATGATTTAAAGAAAAGGCAAAAAGCAGAAACTATTCCTAAACACAATGGATTATAAAATGGATAGCAATGTTTTTATTTGAACATAACATTTTTACAGTAATGCAAAACAATGGTTGTACAATAAATGTTCTTATAATAAATGTTCAAAAAAAACATGTCCTTCTTGGTCTATGCACATCTGTAAGCGATGTTGCAATAAACTTTCTGAATGCAGTATCATTCCGTCCTCTAACGCAGCGCACGCAGTTCAGATCCTGTACTGCATATTCTTAGGTGTTGTTGGTCGACTTCTGTAAACTTTATCTTTAACAACCACCCAAAGAAAAAAGTCGAGAGGAGTTAGATCAGGGGATCGAGAGGCCATTCAACTGGTCCTCCTCGACCAATCCATCTGTCATGGAAAGCATTCATAACGGCAATCCAAACTATGTGGGAGTAATGTGGTGGGACACAGTCAACCTTTGTTTTCGTTTAAATTGATGAACAATTTCTGTTTTTTGCCATTTCTTTAAATCCAAACACCACACTTTCATTGCCATTATCTCCTAACGGTTGGATCAATTGAAAAAAACACCTAGAATAAAATATTTCTCAAATCTTGTGTACTATATGAAAATACCATTAAATAGGGGTTTCTTTGCACATTTCAAAGTTGACTTCCATACTCGAAAATGACGTCGTTTTTTTGGAAATGGAATACACATAGAAGTATAATAATTCTTCCATTGAAAGTACTCTGTCATATTTGTATCTTAAAAGTTGGCTCTTGGTTCACTTTAAGTGAGAAACTATTTGTATTCACCTTTATTGCATTTACATAAATTATTTCTATAAAGACAAATAAAATAGAAATTCATAATCTTTTAAAATATCTAAAACAAGAGAAATGTTTTTCTGTTTTGTTATTAAAAAAATAAACAAATCAAAAAGTTATTTTTAAAATCAAATGTTCAGCATGGCTGTATAATTAAATATTATTAAAAATATAGAGAAAAAAACAAAACAAACCACACAATTTAATATTGGGTTGTTTCATAATTATTGGCAGATTTTGCCAATTATTACTATCCAATTATTGGAGAGTGATTACTATCCATGCATCACACTAGGAACTATTAAATAAGTCCTCTAAAGTGAATGGGTTCAGTCTATGTGCTGAATAAATTGGTTACATTCTTAAAATCTCTAACAGTGCCATTTGAAATGGGCAGAATTTACAAATGTCAACGTCAAACCTTTTAAAATGGGAGCCCTCAAAACCACTATAGTGACATTTGATTTAACAATGTGGCTAAGTGCTTTAGTCAGATCAAAGAGGTTTGTGACGTGATGGAACAAACTGAAGCGAGATTAGAGATTTTGTATGAATTCAAACTTCAATGCACTGTGTTGACACTGGATTCAAAGTGCCAATGATGCTCACCTGAACCACAACCCAAGAGCCGGTCATCTGGTCGTCTATGATACATTACAGTTAAAGTAGAAGGTTGAAGGAAAGCCAGTGGCCAAAAAAATCACAAATGATGTGTACAGCTATAAGCTAGACAAATATCATCAGAATTAAGCAACAAACAACCATCATTCATCAATCATTTGGATCCTATAAATCTCAATGATGGAGAATAATCACATGTCTATTGGAAGCATGCAAAAAATCTAGGCCTTGGGGTTTGATTCACCAGGTTCTCACATTTTGCCTTTTGGAGAAATTCTTGAAAGGCAAACAGATCACTAACCACATTGCTGTGATTTCCTAGATCATTGTGATGCCAGCTTCTGCCACTGCAGCAGTTTGCACTGAAATGATCGTGGGGACCTTGTACTGCTTCCGAGGGCAATATTATTCTGAATAAAATTATTTCTTGATGTTATTACAATTTTTTTTATTTGATATCAGAATTATGAAATGATTATAAACCCAATAAAACATCTGAGTCATCTGGACTGCCATTTGAAAATGCACTTAAACTGGCATTTCCTACAGAAAATCAAGCATAATATGTATACTGTAAATCTTTGAAGACTGTAACATGAATTAAAATTGAACAGATGAATTGAATATCATAAATAAGATGCAAAGTATTCCCAAGCACACGCAAAATGGAAAATATTAGGCATGGTTGTGTGAGTGTTTTTCCTGACAGTACTGCTACCTTCCATAGCAACTGGATAGAAAACAAAATCATCATTGTAAAGGATTATGGGTAAAACCATTGTTAAATAAACTGTGGGATTATTGTTTATGATAATGATTTTTAGGGGGTCATTAAATGATTTACAAATATGCTGAAAAACTACAGGGTGAGTCAAATGTCACTGGAAATGGTGTATAAAATGAATGATGCGACCATGTTACCTCCTTTTTACCTCTTTTGATCTTATTTTTATAAAAATACAATACATCATCATTGTTTATATTGATTGAATATTAATATGTATTTAAAATTGCAATAAGATCAAATATAACACTGTTAATGTTGTTACTTTAACAACAACAATATGTTTCCCCTGAAATGTCCTCTAATAAAATTGTAGCTGCCATTTTTATCGATTTTTCCAAAGCTTTTGACTCTATTTCTCTTCCTCTTCTTCTTTTCAAATTATATTCTTATTATAATATAAAAGGCCCTCCTCTCCAGTGGCTTACTGATCTCTTAACTAACCGCTGTTATTATTTGACTATGTCAGGAAAATCTTCTCATATTCTACTAAGGAATCTTGGTGTTCCCCAAGGGTCGATTCTATGCCCTTTGCTTTTTAACTTGTTCATAAATGATCTCCCCTTGGTTCTTTTTCCTACTAATTCAACTCTTTATGCTGATGATGTCACACTGCTCTTTTCCATTATTAGCTATTCTCAATTCGGCCTTGATAGAACTGAAACATTGGAACAACACAAACTCTCTACTGTTAAACATTGAAAAAACAAAATAATGTTTTTCCATCAACAAAATAAAAGGAATATTCCAACTAATCATCAGGTTGATTATGGAAATCAGCTTATTGATTCCACATCGGTTTTTAAGTATCTGGGTCTAGTTCTAGCGCATGATTTAACCTGGAATCACCATATTGATTCTCTGCTTTTGAACCTTAATAAAAAGCAAGGAATGATCTCCAGGCTCTATTTTCTTCTGAACAATATCTTATTACTTTTTTACTACACTTGGATACACTCCTCATTACGCTATTGTATCATATTCTGGGGATCCTCCACTTCGTATAATTTATGCCGACTTTTAAAACTTCAGAAATGGTTTTTGCGTATTTTATTAAGAACTCCTAAACTGCAATCAGTATCACATTGCTTTTCACTTATTTCCATTCCTACTATATTTCAGATCTATTATATTCAAATATGCACATTTATCTATAAGAGCATTAACTCCCATTTATTTCTAACTACTCCTATAATTATTCAGTCCCATAAGGATAGGCATAACTATGGTATCCGTAATGCGAGTGAAATATACCTCCCATTAGTTAAACATAGTTATCGTTCTAGATGTATTTCTATTATTGGGGTAAGATACTGGTCTTGTTTACCTGTTGGAATCCGGTTGTTATCCCTTTATAATGTTTTTTGTAAAGCCCTAAAGAAATTTGTAATTTCAGATACATCTTCTACGAGGGGCGATTGATAAATAAGGTCTCCATGGCTGTAACTTTTTTATTTGTTAACCGATTTTCAAAATTCTTTTTGTATCTTATACTCACATTTGTCCTCCATGTAATGCACTATTCACTTTTCGACATAGTCCCCATCCCTTTCCACGCATTGCGCCAACTCGTGACTATTGGGTGAACCCGTTGGAGAGGAATTCTGGAATTGTTGTCGACGCCAGGATTGAATGGCAGCGTTTACCTCGCCGTCAGAACCAACTCATGTCCCTTAAGGGGCTCTTTCTTCTTTGGGAAGTGGTGAAAGTCGCAATGTGCAAAGTCTTTCATTTTTGAACTGCAATTTTTCATCTTTGAACTGTAGGTGCTGCAACGCCTCGGGTGTGTGGTGACTTGTGTGCAGGCGGACGTTATCGTACTCCAGAAGAGGTATTTTTTTGCGCCAGAAGACAATTAATCGTATTATCAGCATTGTATTTATTTTGCGCCCGCAGGGACTTAACTTGTCAGTCTTTGACCATACCGGTCCCTGTTGGGTGCTATTGTATCTTTTTATTAACAAATAAACAAATAAACTTTAAATTTTCTAGATGAAATTTTATTTGAAATTGTTTCATTAGTTAAGGGGGGGAGTATTCAAATGCATTATGAATGTTCATTTGGGGAGGGGATTAATGTTACAAAGGGAGAAAAGGTTTAAAATTGTCTCATTTTAACAGTGTATTTTGTGAATGATCTCTAAACATTAAATATAATTAGCAACTTTAGATATAATCTTGACTGTATAAGAATTTGTGTTGCCTGCTAAGTGCATTATTCCACTTGTGTTAAGTGGCTCTTTCTAAAAAGTCTTACTGATGCCGAAAGTAACTGCATAATTCACGTGATACATTCACAATTGCTCATGTTTGGTATTGTTGAATTTGATGGAGTTGATAGAGGCTTCAGTTGAACTTTATAGACAGAGGCTTTATTAGTTGTTTTGACATTACAGTCGAAACCCGTTAATACGAACTTGGTTATTACGAAAACCTGGTTAATACGAAAAATTTTGCTGGCCCGTCCCCATGAATGATATTTACATGTAAATTCATCCTCTTAATACGAACGATTTTTAATTAAAGTCCGGTTAATACGAAGGAAAATTTCGGAAATTTAGTGAGAAAATAGTGATCAGAATAAAAATTCTAATAAGTTTTCGAAGTATGCAATTTTCTAAAATAAAAATTAAATGTTTTCTGTTATCTGTTACCACTGACTTCTAAAGAATCACATGTTCTTTCGGGTGTGACGAACACCACTAATCACGTGGTGTTCACTAACGTGAATATGAATGGTTCTGTATGAGAGCACACTTTTTTTCAAAAGAAATTGAATCACGTGGCAATTTTAAACAGGAATCAATCGGTCTTCTTCGATACAGACTACACAGCTGCAGACTACAGACTACACTACGTACTGCTACACAGCTGCTACACCATGTCCGACGTAAGGAAAAAGAAACGAAAGGATCTTTCGCTAGAAGTGAAATTAAAAATTCTAGATGCCGTTGAAAAACCAAATGCAAAAAAAAGGGCAGATTGCTAAAGACTTTGAAATTCCTCTGTCAACTTTGTCAACGGTGAAAAAAATAAGACAGCAAGCAGAGACAAGTGGGGCACTTAAAAGGAAACGGATGCGAACAGCAACACATGAGGAAATGGAAGAGGCATTGTTGAAAGGTTTCAACAAGTAAGTTTACTTTTTTCGATATTGTGCATGTGCATTTTATACTGTATTATGTTCAACAGTGTCTAGATAGAAACCAAGATGGCGGAGTCGAAAGTGATGATGTTCCCGGGCAACTTCAGCAATCTGCTCCGTCAACACAGCATATGATTACGGTGATGAACGATCTCAAATCATTTATTTTGTATGGGGAAAATGTTCCTCCAGATTTATTTACGTTATACTCAAGAGTAAATAATGTTTAAGCAGAAATTTTGTAATGTCGTGTAGACAGACCAAAATAACAGTGTTTTTTACTGAAGGAACGGAATAAAAATGTACGTATATTATAATAATATTTTTCTATGCTTATTTTGAAAGTTATCAGAGTTGATGGATAATACGAATTCCGGATAATACGAAAAAAATTTATGGTCCCGACGATTTCGTATTAACGGGTTTCGACTATATAAAATTTATTCAATAAAAGCCAAAATACCCTATAGTTACTATTGTTGTATTACTAATTTTAGCCACACTTGCAGAGTTGATCAGGTGATTAGATAAAGATCTTAAGTGGACACTCATGGTTGTGGTCGCAGAGGCAGTGGAGTTGGTTGGTGGATCGACTTATCACACATGAATCATGCACAAGCGATCTACATTTTGAGATTCAAGTTGTTTTGACCTTTAAACTCTGTGTAAACTTTATTAGGAGCTTTAGCAAAAATCTACTTATAAAAATGCACGCTTGGTCTGTACGTTTATCTGGCCATCCACCATTTGCACGATAACTTGAAAATGGATTAAGTTTTTCATATTCTATTTTCAGAAATATGATCATTAAGGTCCTAGCTCGGCTGTATCAACCTTTCAGGCTTTTTCATGGACCCTTTCAAGTTGAATTCACATGGTAAAACAGTGACCTTAAAGAATACTAAGATAATGGCATGTCATATAACAATCAATTCATCAAGAATGAATACACTGGTACTTTCTGTTAATCTTTTAAGCATTGTTGACATGGGCACGTGCACGTGATAATCGCTTTGTCGAGGCTCAATAACTCAATTACTAATTGTTGTACTGCGTTAAGCAATAAAATAGATGTAAATTTAGAAAGAATTACAGTAGAACCTCGATTTTCCATCCCTTAGATAACCGTTCGGCCAATTAATCATCATCATCTATAATTTTTTTTTCCCTAAATATATTTACAATTTTTCATGAATTTATGAACAAAATAAATAGAAAAGTGAAACTACGCCAGGTACCCTGTGAGAGGCTGTTTTTCCCGTTAGCTACCCCTTCTTTGCCGCGTGGGAGATGTCCTTGCCTCAATGCCACTACCCGTCCCTTTTATAGTATAGGGTGTTTTTAAGTTTCAGTTATATGTGTACGCCTGCATCTGCGGTTATACTGTACATATTTATCGAGTATTGACCGAGTATTGTGTTGACTATTGAATTGTATCGCTAAACGTGTTGTGCTTATATGGTTTAAATGGCTTAAATTATGTAATACTTACCTTATTAATTCTGTTTATTTAAATAAAATGAATAACCTGTCATTTGCAAATAACCGTCACCCCCCTTCCCCTCCATTACAATGGAAAATCGAGGTTTTTACTGTGAATGAATTTCCATTGTTTATTAGTTATTTTAGCTAGACTTTAATTTCTCGAATTTAATATTACAGTACTTCTACATCACAGCTAAAGCCCCTTCTTGGAATGATGCAAGATATTTTTATCAGTTTAAGTTACAAGTCTCAAGATTTTCATAATACTGTATTTGACCAAAGTTCAAGTAAATTTTCAAATAACTGAAAGACCCAGATTACTGCATCTTTAAGATACACTTTGACTATATATTTAATTTGACATTTTCTATTTTACTGTTATGG